>VSMD01003158.1:0-97504 GCA_008750895.1 Mirza zaza | reverse complement strand
GGAGACTGCTCAAAGTTTATATCCACTCAATTGGGGGTGTCATCATGACACAGAAAATGATGGCTGGAATACTGGAGCTTTTATTTCAGCTGCTGGGCCTTTGCCCAGGGTGGGGAGTCTCTCTTCCCTGTGGCTCCTCACCGCTGGGGACTCTATCTGCTGTGAGACCCCTAGATATGCACTCTGGGACCTAGACATGTTCTTACTTAGATGATAATTTTCCTCTACACATTATTCACTATGCTCAGAAATTTATGCTAAATGTTTTAATCTTATGCCATTTTCAGCAAGCATCTTACGTGGCTTAAAGACAGGAATTTATGAGAATTGTCTATTATATATGGTTCTAAGGACTACAGATAACATCTAACTTTAAGATGTTTCCGTATGACAAAATACACCTATGCAGGAAATTTCTCCAACACTCCTGAACCTGTGTGTGGAAGTCACTGGAGTTCATCCCCACCCCACCTGATGCTTCTAATTAATCCACTCTCCACTCTGTAGTTATGGTGCTGTTTCAACCAAGCAAATCGTGTCACTCAGCTACTCTGAACCCTTCAGTGACTTCCACTGTTCTTGGATTAAAGACCAAACCCCCAACATGGTATAGAAGACACTGCCTGCCTTGCTTTTCTGTCCTGCTCTCCATCTGCTCGTCTGGTCTCCATTTTCTGTATCAGCCCACACTTGCCTTCTCCAAGCATATATGGGAGGGTGGGGATGGGGCTCTTTTCCACCCGGGGGCCTCGGGACACACAGAACACCTCCTTACTCCCTTGCCTGATTAATGCCTCAGCTTCTGATATCAACTCAAGTGACATTTCCTCAGGGAATCTCCTCCTAATCCCCAAGAACAAGTCAGGGCTTTCTATTAGATGTTGATAGCATCTGTGGTTTTCTCATAGCACTTACCATAGTTTATTATCATGCATATACATGTAATTATCTAATATCTGTCTCTGACACTGGCCTATGGGATAAAACTCCATTTTGCTAACTCTTCAATTTTGCAATGAAGAACCCCCTTGGAATGGTTCCCAACCTACTTTTGCTTTGTCATTAGAAAATATCTCCTCCCACCCCCCCCCACACACACCCTAAACTCTAATTCAGGAGCCAACAAACTACAGTCCTTGAGCCAAATGCAGCCTGCCGCCTGATTTAGTAAATAACTTTGTATTGGAGCCACAAACACAGCCACAGAGACCTTTTTATTTACATAGTGTCTATGGCTGCCTTTGGTTTACAAGAGCAGAGCTGGGTAGTTGCAACAGACTATATGTGGCCTGCAACGCCTAAAATATTTACTACATCTTACTAAGGTTTGCCAGCTGCTGCTCTAATTCATTCAACAAATATCCATTGAGTACTTACTACATTTTATGCTAGGTGCAAAATTCTCAAATTGAAAAATATATGTGCAATAGGAATTCTATTTTCTTCCCTAATGAATCATCTTAAGGTTTGTGCACTCTATTTTGGAGACCACCAGCTATAAATAATTGGAGCTATTGAAGAATTATATATAGGTTGTAACCTGGTTAGACCTAAGATTTTATTTTTTATTTATTTATTTTTGAGACAGAGTCTCACTTTGTTGCCCAGGCTAGAGTGAGTGCCGTGGCATCAGCCTAGCTCACAGCAACCTCAAACTCCTGGGCTCAAGCAATCCTCCTGCCTCAGCCTCCCGAGTAGCTGGGACTACAGGCATGCGCCACCATGCCCGGCTAATTTTTTCTATATATATTAGTTGGCCAATTAATTTCTTTTTATTTATAGTAGAGACAGGGTCTCGCTCTTGCTCAGGCTGGTTTCCAACTCCTGACCTTGAGCAATCCGCCCGCCTCGGCCTCCCAGAGTGCTAGGATTACAGGCGTGAGCCACCGCGCCTGGCCTAGACCTAAGATTTTAAAATACTGCTTTCACTTTGGCAATATTGGAAGGAAGACGAGAACGAGGAGGCCAATTAGGAGACCATTGCAAATGTCTAAGTGAACGGTAATGAGGGCCTAAGCCCAGGCAGAAGCAGACAGAGAGACAAGCAGGACGGGTTAACAAGGTAGCATCTAGAGGCCCTAGGAACTGTGAATGAGTGGTGTCTCCCAGATGATAGGAAGAGGGGTGAGGAGCCATTCTGAGTGAGAAGAATAATTCAGTTATGGACAAAATGAGTTAAAGGTGCCTGTGTGATATTCAGAAGGGGACATCTGGAGTTGGGGGCAGGTTTAGCCAAGATACAGAT
Source organism: Mirza zaza (assembly GCA_008750895.1). Classification (NCBI taxonomy): domain Eukaryota; kingdom Metazoa; phylum Chordata; class Mammalia; order Primates; family Cheirogaleidae; genus Mirza; species Mirza zaza. The sequence goes on along the minus strand of VSMD01003158.1, from coordinate 95,259 downwards.
TTGGAAGTCATGGCAGAGTTAAAGCCACAAGGACAGATAAGGCTGCCAGAGTAGTGAATTATATTAGTGAAAAGTTAGGAGGCGTAAGAACAAGTCCAAGTTCACCAATATGCGAGGGACAGGCAGAGAATAAAGTGGCCACAAAAAGACTGAAAAGGAATGTTAAAAAGATAGAAGAACTAAGCAAGGGGTGTCAGGAAAAACCGAAGGTAGAGAGAGTTTCGAGGAAAAGGAAGTGGTGAACAATTTCCTTAGAGAGGACGTAATGTCAAAAGAGCTGTGTTTAAACGTGAGAGACTCTGAGCTAAGCACACACAGTCTTTTGGGGGTAGAGATGATTAAAAGGTAAAGATTGAAAACACAAGACAGTAAATAACTGACTAAACATTTTCCTGGGGAAGATGAAGTCATGAACAATTGCTTTATAAAAAATCAAAGATAAAAAACAAAAACGTTTCTATTAAACGAGAGCCGACAGAATAAGGAAATAGCACACACACAAAAAGCAACCAATATGCATTAGTCTGCCAGGGCTGCTATAACAAAGTACCAAGACTGGGTGACTTAAACAAAAATTTATTGTCTCAGAGTTGTGGAAGCTGGAAGTCCAAAATCAAGGTGTTGGTGGGGTTCGTTCCTTCTACAGGTTGTGGAGGAGAAACGTGTTCTCTGCCTCCTTGGCTCGTAGAAAATTGTCTTCCTGGACTTCACATCTGGACTTCCCTCTGTGCATATCTCTGTGGCCAAATGTCCCCTTTTATAGGGACACTGGTCGTATTGCATTAGGGCTCACCCTAATAACCTCATTTCACCTTGACACCTCTGTGAGTAGCCTGTCTCCAAATAAGGTCACACTCTGAGGAACTGGGGCTTAGGACTTTAACACATGAATTCAAGGGAAATATGGGAAATAAGATGATAAAATACCATGACCAATATAAAATATGTGTTGAGGACAACTACAAAAGAAAATGCCAGGTAAGCAAGTAGACATAAAAATGTATTCATTCTGTCAACACCAATTTCTAAAACACACACAAAAATAATACAGTGACAATTGAGACTTTCAACAATTCTACAGGCCAAAGCTAACTGTTGATGTTCACACTGACAGTTGAGGGAGAGAAAGATTCTGAAAAGCCTTCTGCATCAAAGCCCAAGTAAGGCTTTAATACTAAATACATTTTACTATATTTTACTCCTTTGAAAGTCAGAAATTCACTGTAGCTCCCTATATTATTTTCTCTTCAAATGACAGAAAATCCAAATAAGTGGCTTAAACAAGAAGATGTTCCCTCAAGTATAAGCCTGGCCAGCCCCCCAGGGTGGTGCCAGGTATCCGGGAGCCAGGGCATTTCTATCTTACTGTTCGACCACCCTGAATATGCGGGACCTGCCTCATAGTTCGAGGTAAGTTTTAGTAAATAAACATTTATATGGTGCTGATGGGAACCAGGATTTTCAGTGTGGGAGAAAAAGATACAGATTTAAGATCAATAGAATTAAGTAAAACCTCCCGAAGTTCTAAATATGAAATAGAAGTATAAATATCAAGACTTTTATTTAAAACAAAACAAATGTTTCCTAGCTCTGTCCACTGAAGAGGAGGGGCCCAGAAACAATGCCCAAATCAGTAGCATTAAAAACCCCTAATAACCAGATTGTGATTCCATTCTTGACTAAACACACACACATACCCCAAAATGAGGGCCCTTTGAAGAAATAGCTGATTCCAGGTCTGTGGCAGGAAATACATGAGATGAACTTGGAATATCTTGTTATTCTAGAAATCTAGGATTCTACCAAAGACAACTGTAACTGTGGCAGTCACCAACTTGAAGAAGTTTCAACTGACCAAAGACGGGGCTATAAATATTAATAAGATTTTTAACTGCAATGGATTGAAATATATTAAGAATGTATATGGCTGGGTGCAGTGTGGCTCACGCCTGTAATCCTAGCACTCTGGGAGGCCAAGGCAGGAGGATTGCTTGAGCTCAGGAGTTCGAGATCAGCCTGAGAAAGAGCAAGACCTCATCTCTACTAAAAGTAGGAAAAAAACTAGCTGGGCAACTAAAAATAGAAAAAAAATTAGCTGGGCATATTGGTGTGTGCCTGTAGTCCCAGCTACTTAGGAGGTTGAGGCAGGAGGATCACTTCAGCCTAGGAATTTGAGGTTGCTGTGAGCTAGGCTGATGCCACAGCACTCTAGCCTGGACAACAGAGTGAGACTCTGTCTCAAAAAAAAAAGGTATAATACATAAAAATATAATGATATGGTAATCCTCCCACATCTGAGGGGAATATGTTCCAGTGGATGCCTCAAACCATGAATAGTACTGAACCCTATCTATATGCCCTATGTTATTTTCTATACATACCTATGATAAACTTTATAAATTAGGCACAGCAAGAGATTAATAACAACTAATAATAAAATAGAACAATTTCAACAATATAATGTAATAAAAGTTATGTGAATATAGTCTTTCTCTCTCTCTCTCTCTCAAAATACCTACCTTTATGTAATATTTTCTGACGTTGGTTGACAACAGATAACTGAAATGACAGGTAATTGAAACCATGAAAGTGAAACCAAGCATAAGCGGGCACTACTGAACGGTACTTTAAAAAAAAAAAAAAACAACCCTCACTGATCATCTCTGGAGGATACTAAAGAATCAACCTAATTTGAAATCTAACCCAGGCTGGGCGCGGTGGCTCACGCCTGTAATCCTAGCACTCTGGGAGGCTGAGGCGGGCGGATTGCTCAAGGTTAGGAGTTCCAACCCAGCCTGAACAAGAGTGAGACCCCGTCTCCACTATAAATAGAAATAAATTAATTGGCCAACTAATATATATAGAAAAAATTAGCCGGGCATGGTGGCGCATGCCTGTAGTCCCAGCTACTCGGGAGGCTGAGGCAATAGGATTGCTTGAGCCCAGGAGATTGAGGTTGCTGTGAGCTAGGCTGATGCCACGGCACTTGCTCTAGCCTGGGCAATGAAGGGAGACTCTTGTCTCAAAAAAAAAAAAATTAAAAAAAATTTTTAAAAAAAGAAACCTAACCCATTAAGGAAGTAATCAAGCATTTATCCAAATAAATGATGATAGGGAAGTTTCTCTTTTTAGATGATTTCAGCTAATAAATTAAGGAACGATAGTATTGAAATATCACCGTTTTGCAAACTTTAATGGATGGAGCTTGGCAATTGTGCTGATTAATTGTTTGTGTCAACCTGGTTAGGCTATAGTATATAGTCATTCAATTAAACACAAATCTAGATGTTACTGGGAAGGTATTTTGTAGATATGGTTACCATCTATGGGCAGCTAACTGTCCATCATAAAGGAGATTATCCTCAATAATCTGGGTGAGGCTTGTCCAATTAGTTGAAAAGCATTAAAAACAAAGCTGATGTTTCCCAGAAGAATTCTCCCTGGCTGCAGTATCAGCTTTGCCAGTGATGTGCCTCCTGATGGAACTCTACCACCTAGGATGTATTCTTGCCGAACAAAGTCACACCTGATTCTGATCAAGCCCTTTTTTTTTTTTTTTTAAGAGATAGGGGTCTTGCTATGCTGCCCAGGCTGTTCTCAAACACCTAGCCCTAAGCAATCCTCCTGCCTCAGCCTCCTAAAGTGAGCCACCATACCTGGCCCTGATCAAGCCTTTCAATCTAACTCCTGCAATATAGTAAATGGCACCCTGGGGATCCAATCCGTGAAATCAGACTGTGGAACTTGGACTGGGACAAATAACCAGCTTCTTTCCTCAAATACATTACAATTAATCGAGCAACCAGTAAGGAGGGGAAGGGATAATCTATAGATTAAAGGAGATTTAAGAAATATAGTAAACAATTGCAATGTATGAAATTTGGACAAATTATTTTTAAAAAGATGCTTTATGAGACAATCAGGGAAATTTGAGCACTGAGTAGATATTTAATAACATTAAGGAATTATAATTAATATTTCAAGATGGTCATAGTGGTTTGTGTTTTTAAAAGAACTCCTATCTTTAGAGATACAGAGATCTCTTTAAGATACATATCTTAAAGATAAGATACTCTTATCTTTAGAGATCCATTCATGGATAGAAGGACATCATGTTTGGGATTGGCTTCAATATAATGGGTGTGCGAAGGGGAGGGTAGTGGTGAGAGTCTAGATGAAACGAGATCAGGTGTGAGTTGCTAATTGCTGCAACTGAGTGGTACAGTGGGCTTTAGCTTGCAGCTGTTTCTACTTTGGGATACATTGGGCATTTTCCCCAATTAAAAATCAGAGCAAGACTGAGCTCTAACCCGCAGGAAGAAGGAAGGGAAGAGAGGGGCACTCTCCCCTTCTCTTTAAGGTCACTTTCCAGAAGTCACACACAGTTCTGCTTACATCCTACTGGTTAGAACTTAGCCACATAGCCACACCAAGCTTCAAAAGAATATGGAAAATGTAGTCTTTATTCTGGGCATATCATGTATGCATAAAAGTCAGGAGTCTTTTTACCAAGAAAGAAGGGGGAACAGGTACTATAAGAAGACTTTAGTGATCTCTGCTACACTGGCAAGGGCAAAATATCTATTTAAAAATCAGTTGGAACATGTCGTTCCCTCCCTCCATGTCTGATAATATAATGTAGGAAATACTTAATAATGGTCCTTTGGAATTTGAGCAAAAGGGATGGTGAATATGACAGATTTTTGGTTGCTATGCCACAATTCTCCCTAAAAACTGGCAAAAAGTTTTGCTGTCCTAAAATGTAAGGCAAGACGAAAACCTCTCAGTTAACTATAGATCAAATACCACCATATCAAACCACATCGAAACAATAGTCTCTGTTATGATAAAGAATTTTTCCAAGCTCAATACAATAGAAAAATTGGAACAATCATTACAGTCTGATCTGCACTGATGATAAGAAGCAGTGGTACACACACCGTGCTCCCTTCCATTGATGTGGGCCACTAACCCTTTCGTGGACCCTGGACTGTCACCGGATAAATTCATCCACCCAGAAAACCTTCAGCACACTTAATATATGCAGGTAGTTTTAAACAATCACCTACTCAGCACTCCTGCAGACTGTACTCTCAAGTACTGCTGTCTGCCTCCTCCAATGATGCAACATCAACAACCCAACTCCTTAGGGGATCACATGACATGATCACGTGACACAATACCTGGAACAGAGGAAATGTCAAACAGCTTTAGCTTTTACTATCGCTATTTTAAAATCACCACTACACCCAGCACCTGAAGCACACTGCTTTAAACAAAGAATTCTTAAACAGAAATTTTTAAATGTAATAAAAAAGATCTAGTTAGACCTACCTATATTTTTGATGGTATTAAGAAGGTAAGAGGTGTCTGTTTACACAGATTAAGCTCACTGAAAAAACACTAGTATATTAACGAAAAGTTGTTTAGGTTAATATAAGAACCTTCATTAAAAACCTACAGTATCAAGAAAATCTTTAATTTCTTAATGAGAGGGAACAGAATCATTCAATAAAATGAAAAACAACTTTTTAAAAAAACCTTCATTTTTAAAAACAACCTCAGACATTGAAATACAAATTCATTCTATGGAAGATTACTGGAATCGGAATTTTCCATACTCCCTCATTGCCAAACCAAAATAAGTGGATAAGTGAAAGTCATTGAAAATTTAGTACAGTAGTAACCAGTTTTTTGAAGTCAGGTCTATATATCTGTATAAAAAGAATACCTGACTGCTGTCTGAATTGAGATTCTTACTTGAAAATTAAAGGAATGGTTCAACAGAAATCACTGATTTATAGACCTGTAAGAGGTCTAATCCTTTAATTTTTTAGAGTACAATGGTGTCATCATAGCTCACAGTAACCTCTAACTCTTGGGCTCAAGTGATCCTCCTGCCTCAGCCTCCTGAGTATCAGGGACTACAGGCGTACACCACCACATCTGGCTAATTTTTCTTATTTTTTGTAGACATTGGGCCTTATAAACTGGTCTTGAACTCCTGGCCTGAAACAATCCAACTGCCTCGGCCTCCCAGAGTGCTGAGATTACAGGCGTGAGCCACCGTGCCTGGCTTTATTTCATCTTTTGGAGGTCTTTTCTTTTATTGTTTTAAAAATACAGAAGTACAGAGAATAATGTTAACACGTATTTCCCTACTATGCAGGATTAACGAAGTTTAAGAATTTGCATATTTGCTTCACATATTTTTTAATGAAAAGCAAGCAAGTATTTTTCCATCCGCCTGTCATTCTTCTCCTTTCCCAGAGGCAATCACTCTTATATAGTGTGAATCCTTGAAAGTCTGCTTTTATACTTTAACTATATTGGCTATAGGTATCCATTGAAAATATACTGAATTGTTCTGACCTTTTATTAGTTTTACATAAACAAGTTATATACACCATTTGCAACTTCTTTTCATTCAGGGTTTAGTCACATATAAGTACATACAGATCTAGCTTGTTCATTTTAACCATTGTCTATATAATAAATTATATGAATATGTAATTATCCATTTTCCTATAGGTGATCACGTGAATTTTTTCCAATTTTCCAATATTACAAATAATGTGATAGTTAACATCTTTGCATATGACTGTTAGTATGCATGTATATTTCTATAGGGTAATATACCTAGAATTGGATTCACTGGGTCTTAAGAGTGCAAATTTTTAACTTTACATACTATTACTAGATTATTCTCCATGTGCTAATCTCAATTTATACTAAGTGGTTATATCAACCAGTACTCCGGTAAGTTTTTTGTTTACCCACATTCTTACATACATTTGTAATGATTGAGACATTTTAATTTTTGCTAATCTTCTAATGTAAAATGGTGCCTCATCGTTATATTATTTTTTATTTGCCCGAAAACCAATGTTTATTTGCCACTTAGGTTTCCTTTACTGTGAACTGCCTATTTCCATGGTTTGCCCATTTTTGTGCAGGGCTTTGTCTTATTCTTTGTCTTATTGCTTCGTAGTAGTTCTTTAGCTAATCTTAGTACTATTAATGATTTTTTATATGTTGTGTATGTTGCAAATACCTTCTCCCACTATTAGTTTATTTTTAACCTATGTATGGTATCTTTTATTTTATCAGAAACTTTTAATTTTGATATGATGAAATTTGTCAATTTTTCTATGAATGACATATTGAAGAAATCCTTTTCCTACTCTAAGACATAACTACCCCTGAACTAATATATTGCCTTAATTTCTAAAAATTATATATGTATATGTATATGTGCATATAAGCTTTTTTGTTGGTTTTTTTTTTACTTCCTTGTTATATGAAGCTTCCTAAGAAAGGGTACATAGTAGGTAAAAAAGTTTGAGAACATGTATGTCTGAAAATTGTCTACATCTCACCCCCATACTTAATGATAACTTGGATAGGAATAGAATTTCAGATTAGAAATAATTTTTCCAAAAATTTTGAAAGGACCATTCTATGGTCTACATGTTTCCAGTGTTATTGTTGAGAGGAGTCCAATACCATTCTGGTTCCATCTCCCAAATTTTGTTGATATTGTCTCTTCTATTATTCTTATTTCTTATGAAGTTATGTCATTTAAATTTTTAAAATCCTTTTTCTATCATTTCAGGAGGGAGTTAATGAATGTGTTCAATGACTATCTTTAACCAGAAATCATTTTAGTTATCCATAATTCCTCCTACTTTACTCTGTATGCTGAGAGTCTCCACTCAAGCACTAGTGGCATTTTAGGTGGGATAATTCTTTGGTGTGCCACATTGTGCCAGGATTTATAAAACATTTATCACAATCTTTCTGTTCTTTTTCATACTGCCCTGTTCTAGCCTTATGGTTTTCATTCTTTCATCTTCTTGAATATTATAAATTTAAATTTTTTCCATGCCATCGTATTAGTTTTGGGGTACAAATCTATTTGCAGCATCTGCCAAGTTTCTTTCCTTGCAGTTAATTTCCTTACATAATTTATCATCTTTGTGAGCTCATCTACAGAGAGATTGCTATCTAACAAGAGTCAAGTGTTCCTTGAGCTATGAAAACTTTGCTATATGGAGAGGTTTCTGCCTGGCCCTGGATTTCAGAGGTACCAGATTGGTTAATATATCAACTTCTTAGAGTGTGGTCCCTGACCATGTGGTAATGTAAATCACACCTTACTTGAGCTGGTACAGACCACGAAGCTCTACCTGTAGCAGCTGACTCTTTTCTTACCATAGCTCAGGTGGATAGCAAGCTTCCTTGCAGCTGCCTCAGGCCAGTGGGGATGGGGGTGGTATTTTTCTAGTTATCATCTTAGGGTCAAGGTACTTATGGAAGATTGTATCTTTCAAAGATGGTAGTTTTCACTAATGCATATCCAATCCCACATGCTCTTCCTCCAGTGCGATGTTGACACTCCTCCATCAAGAGCTGAGCTCCGGGTTCCTTTTCCCGAAACTAACTTCCTCAGCCAAAAAAGTCCAGCAGAAGTCACACTTTGCGCTTTCCAACACTAGGTCAGAAAAAGTGATATTTGGCTTGACTCTCTCAGGACACTCACCTTTGAAGCTCAGTTGCCATTTTGAGAGGAAGCCAGATGACATGGAGAGGCCATATGTAAAGATTCCAGCTGATATCCAAAGCTAAGATCTCAGTCAACAGCCAGCATCAACCATCAGACAAGGGAGTAAATAAACCCTCAGGAGATTCCAGTCCTGAGCCTTCAAATCTTCTTGCTAAGGCTTCAGACATTGTGAGGCAGAGTCAAGCTGTCCTTGCTGTGCACTGTCCGAATCCTTACCCAGAGAATCCATGAGCACAATAAATGGTTGTTTTGCACCACTAAGTTTTGGAGAAATTTGTTATGAAGTCATAGTAACTGGAACAGTACTCCTTTGTGACTCCCAGCTTTTAGCAGATGGCTAAACGGTGGCTTTCTGTGTGAACATTCCTTCATTCCAGGCACCTGGGGATTTCCTTCCATTAGTTCCTAGCTCAGCCACTTATCCATAAATCATATTTGACTCAGCATTTGAAATATATTGAAGCAGAATGGGGATTCTTTTGCCAGCTCAGTCTGCCATATTGCCCAGTAGTTCCCAGAATAACTTTTTAAACAATGACATAAAGAAATGAAAAATTTATTTTATATATACATATCTTAAAATCAAAAAGAAAAACGATAGTGAGTGCATTTATTAAAGAATAAGTAACTCATTACAGAAAAAATACAAATGGTCAATAAAAAGTTCACCCTCACTAGTACTCAAATAAAAACAAGATATTATGATGAGCTACTCCTTTCACCAATCAAAATGTCAGAGATGTTTTCTGTAATATTAATAATAGACAGAATAAGATGGGTTTCAAGCAAATAGGCACTGTCATAAAGTTTCAGTGGGATTATAATTTTATATACTTTCAACCCAGCAATTCTACTTACAGGAATTTATCCTAAAGGAATAACCATTGGTACATACAAATATTTATCATCAAGGATATCAAATCCTGTATCTTTAATAATGGAAAAGAGGCTAAGAATAACCCAAACATCAAACAGCAGGGGACGGTAAGATCATCTTTATTTTTAGGTTTGTTTGAACCAAAATAATTATCAAGTGAACATAAAGACCAGTTATAGATTCATTGAGAAAGATATTTATTCTCAATGCCAAGCATTGTGTTAGGAACTGATATACAAAATGATTAAGATACAAAAGCATACAGTCTACTGGGGGAATAAACAAACAATTACAGGTCATTATGATATAGCCATGCTCAAATTCTGCAGGACAATAGAGCCTTTGCTGACCTTACCCAGACTGGGGAAATAGGAGGGTTTTGTTATTGTTCTTTAACCAAGTGATGTTCAAGCTAAGTCCCAGAGATTTTGATGAGTAGAAATTAACTGTGGCAGAGAATGTTGAATGTCTTCTAACATTCTTGCTCCTCCTCCAGAGAATAGAGTTGTTCCTGGAAGTGGCTGCCTCCCTGTGATTGGAATGTGAGCAAATGTAATGTGCAACAGTTTGCAAAAAGCTTTTAAGAAGAGTTGGGCTTCCATACTTTCTCTGTGTCCTTCTGCTGACTAGATTTAGACAAGAGTGAAATGGTAATCAATGATAGAGCCTGGGTCCTTCTATGTTCCTGTTTCCCAAGTGAAAAAAAGCCACATGGAGAACAGGAACACCTGCCTTGGAATTTTTATGTGAGCAAGAAAATAAATTTCTATATGTTAACTCATGAAAAGGTTGGGACAGACCTGTTTGGCACTACAGCTAGCAGTACGAAATACATGCAACTTTTTGTTGCCAAGTAATATATCAGTTCACTTCCTCAAATATATTCACTAAGCATGTACTACATGCAAATCAATGTGCCATGTTCATGCATATACAAAGATAAACTAAATAGAGATTCAGCCTTTACAGAATTTCCAGTCCAGAAGAGAGAATAGCCACTCATACAACTATAAAACAGTGTGTGTAAAATAAAAGCCTTAGGAAATATATTAATATAAATAATTAGAGGAGTTAAAAAAAAGAGAGGTATTGCTTTCACTTAGAAGTTCAAAAAGGACTTGGAACACATTAGAAAATGACATTTAAACACTATTTAGGCAGGAAGAAACATGGGCAGAGGCATTCCAGGACAAAATATAGATGGGAAAGACTTCATGGAGAAAGAATATAAATATTCTAGTTTTCCTGGAGAGGGGGGATCAAACAGGCATCATGAGAAATAAGCCACATGGAGAACAGGAACACCTGCCTTGGAATTTTTATGTGAGCAAGAAAATAAACTTCTATACATTAACTCTATATGTTAACTCATATTGAAATGATAAATTTGAATGAGATTACAGACAAATTTGAATGCTGGGCAAAGTGGTTTATATTCTCTTCTTTGAGTAATGGTGGACAACTGAAAGTTTTTGAACAGAGGTGTGGCATATATTTATAGCTGTGCTTTATGAAGATGAATATGGTACAGACTAGAGCCAAGTTGAGAAATTAAGAGGCTATCAAAATAGAGTGCTTAAATTAGAGTAGCAGTGAGAATGCAGGACTGACATTGATCAAATTTGGTAGGTTTGACAAAGAAAAAGGAGTCAGAGATGACTCAGGCTGTGAACTGGGGTGACTAAGAATTAGGGAACCACAAGGTAAATTCAAGGAGAACACGCTAGTCTGGGGGTGCAAGGCAAAAAGGAGTTCAGTTTTAGATAAAATGAGTATAAGGCATCCAGGGGGAAATATAACCTGGATCTAAGCGGTAGGAATTGGGGGCTATAGATTAGGCTTAGAGATGAAAATGGTTACGAGTTATCTATTTACAGGTGAAAATTAAGGCCAGAACTGCAATAAAGTTAGCAAAGGAGATTTGGGGGAGAGAAGCCAGAGATTTCCTTAAAACACACACAAGGCAGGAATATGAAGAAAAGGCAGAGAAGGAATGATCAGGGAGGCAGAAGGTCCAGAAGAACCAGCATCATAGGAAGCAATGGACCATGTCCAATTCTGCAGGAATTACTGGAGAAAGGAAGTGACATTACTGTAACACAAAATACACGATTTCAGTTAATCCTCAAACAACCCGATGAAAAATAGTTCCCAGTCAATGACAGAGCAGGGATTCAGTCCCTACAAAGAACACAAGCACCGAAGTAAATTGAACTTGGATTCTAATCTTGACTCTGCCCTTCAGTAGCTGCATAACAATTGGGTAAGGAAGAAAATAATAGTGTCTCTGACTCTCATAAGGTTTGTGAGGAGTAAATTTTAAAATGCATGTTTAGCACAGTGCCTGACATGTTATAAACATTCAATAAGCAGAAGCTATTGTTTGAATTATTTTTAAATAATAATAAACATTTCTTCCTCACCACAGCCTGACAATGAAAAGGTAAATCGGTGAACACTTTTTGAAGGTAAGTCTATCAAAATTTTTAAATGTATATACATCTGACCTAGCAACTCTGTCTGCTTCAAGGAATTTATTCTATAGAACTATTGCCATGTGTTAGAATGTCCATTGTTGCATTGTCTGTAATATTAGGACCACACTCAATGAAGAATGGTTATATAAATTGATACATCTGAACTATAAAATACTCAGTGCAGACATAAGTAAACTAGTATGCAAAGTATTCTCCATAACTGAAATGAAAAAAAGAATTTCTCAAAAGAATCCATATGATTCCATTTATGACAAAACAAAACAAAACAAACAAAAACCAAAGGAAAAGAGAATGAAAGGATGAACACCAAATTAACTCTAACGAGGGCTACAAAGTAATGAAATAAGGTAGAAAGAGGGCATTCACCTCTAACTCTATATATTTCTGTACTGTTTCAATGAGAAGTACTAATGCATTATAGTGTAGTCTGAAAAATGTAAAGAAAACTTAAAAAGGAAATGTCAGAAGTATTTTGGAAGAACACCGTTGTAACAGGAGATTTTAACTTGCTATTAACCACGTACATAAAAAGTCAGTAAAGATGAAGAGCAGGGATTCTTGTGTTTCAGGGAGCATAAAACCCCTAAAATGCTTGCAAAATTGTTTGCATTCGTCTGGAGAGAGGCTCCACAGCTATCCTGATGTCTATGAGAAGAGGGTTAGAACAATCTAATTAACAGGGTGCACCTTCCAAGTCCTGGTCCACATGGCTGGGTGCAAGCGTGGGAGAAAGGAGTTACAGCGGTAGGCAAAGGACAAAAGCAAACGCCTTCCGCCCTCCTCTTCAGTTTAAAGCCTGGAGGGCTGTGGGGGGGAACCTGTAAGGGTGTGTCCACGTAAGGGATAGATGTGTGTTTGCTTGTACCAGACACAGGGGTGTGGAAAGAAAATACAGGTCCAGCCTGCTCTTTCTCCAGGTTAATCCCGGACCCCGCACGATAGGGCCGCCAGCTCCCCTAATAAAGTGCCTCAGGGGAATCCTTTGGAGTGATCCACATGCCTCTCTGGGCCTCAGTTTCCCCTTCTTGGGGGGCAGCTGGACTAGATGACCTCTGTCTAGAGGCGATCTCCCTTTTCGCCCTGTCCCGGAGCAAAGGTCCCGCTTCCCCCTTCCCGCCTCCTTCCGGGCCAGGGCTCGTCCTGAGACCCGCCCGCCGCCCGCACTCACTGTCCCCGCAGCTCCGCCGAGGAGGGGAGGGGCTTCTTCGCAAGCCTGGCCGGTGGCTCCCAGGTCGGAGGCTCCGGCAGCGTGGTCAGCGGGGGCAGCGGGCAGCGCGGGAGCCAGCGGCTGCCCGGCGCGAAGCCCGGCCCCCGGCCCAGCCGGGCCTGGCCGCGGCGGCAGGGCGGCCGCGCGCTCGCCCGGGCGCCGCTCTTGGGGCGAGCATGCTCCGCGGGCGGCAGCCCGGCGACGCTCGCGACCGCGGCCCGGCCCGGCCCGGCCCGGCCAGCGGCTCAGGCGGCTGCAGCGCCGCCCGCCCGCCCGCGCGACCGACGCGCGCCCGTTGCTAGGCGCCTGGAGCCTGGGACTGCCGCAGCCGAGGTCGCGGGCCGCAGTTCCGCGGGGGAAGGGGCCCAGTGTTAGGGCTCCCGGCCAGGGTGGGCGTTTGGGCAGATCAGGGGCCGCTGGGACTCCCTAGCTTTCGGGGTGACTGCTGGGGTGGGGTCGGGGAAACGTGCTGAATCCAGGCTGGGTGAACGTCAGTCGCGACGCAAGGTGAGGGGGGCTGAAGTGCTATGCAGTATAGGGCAGGCGGTGGGCAGTCAGAAAAGGTTGGTGTTATTCAGTTTTCGCAATTGTTTCACAACAGCTTGTATCAAGACTTTTTCATATTCGAAGTAACCAGGCTTTCCAGAGTACTGATGAGTCTGGACCTTTCAAATCTTAGCCCAGCAACACCGGACTAGTCCAATCTTAGGTAAGTGACAAGGTTCCACCCAGTCTGCCCCAATTCCACTTTCTGACTCCTTTGTTTAGGTTCCTTTGTGAAAGGTTAAGTGTGTGTCTCCTCTCTAGCTTGGACGCCTAGCACCCTGACTCCCACAGTAGCATCTGTGTCTGTACTCTAAGTTAAATTATGTCCTGCACCTTCTGCCTTCATTTCCTGACCCCTGCTAGAGCTGCAAGCTTATCCCTGGTAATATGGTTTCAGATCCACAAACACTCCTGAAACAGCTGTCAACACACTTTTCTCAGTTTTCATTAAGCTTGATACTAATTACTAACCCTTCCTAGCTTCTCTCATTAAAAAAAAACAACTCAAATTAGACCTGGAATAGAATACTGGCCCCACAACTTAGTTTTAAGATCTTGGGCAAGGGAAAGTTACCCCCTTCTAGTTTACTTACCTAATAGAAGGATTAAGCTGCACACCAAAAATCACATGGAGTACTTAGGAAGAAAACAGTTTGGGGTTCATTCCAAAACAATTCAATTAAGAATTCAGTTCTGGGGTTGCAATCAAAGTGGAGAACCCACCAAACTAGGATTATGTGGATTGATACTGGCACTCAGTAAGTGATCAAATGGTCTCCTTGAGTTTTGCTACTATATCCTCTTGGCTATCACATTCCTATTTGACACCCCTTCCAAACTCTAGCCTTTTCTCAAACTATTCTCTCACCAGGTATCCAAATTCTTCCTCCTTTGTGAAACTTTCCAATCTTCACTGCATGAACTGTCTCCAGTATTCCCCTAACTTATTGTTCTATTTTTACATCCCACCATTATTCCTACACAATGAAACTCAACTTTCTGAGTTCCCCAAAGTAAACTATGTGTAACACACACACATACACATAAACCCATGTTCCAAGACCTCACCTCCTTTTACCATTCCCATCACCAAATACCAGGACTACAATGTGTCAGTAATCGGAGACTCAAGATTTTAAACAGCTATTGCTCTGAAGAGGTTACATTCACTCAATCAAAAAAGTGCCTAAAATGCACCAGGTATTGTGCAGGAATAGAGATGGCTAACTAAGATTCAAACCTTACATTGGGGAGTGGCTGGGAGAAGCACCAAGAGTTCCAGATAGTAATAAATGCTATCAACAAAAACAAATAGGGGATCCGGAAGTTGAAAGAAAAAGGAGGGGAAGGGGAAGCAAGCAGATTTATATGAAAGATGCATCAGGGAAGACCTTTTTCCAGAATGAAAAAGCCAAGTGCAGACTGGAGGGCTGAATGTTCTAGACACAAGATTACAGGTGCCAGGACCCTACATTAGAAACTTGTCATTTTTGAGGAACAAAAATAATATAGCTGGAAAGCCAGAAATGAAGTTATCAAATAATGGTCCCCCCAGAGATTTCCACGCCCTAATTCTGGAACCTATGAATGTTACCTTAAGTGGCAAACAAAAGGGACTTTGTAGATGTGCTTAAATTAAGGATTTTGAGATGGAGAGATTATCCCTGAGTATTCAAGTAGCCCAATGTAATCACAAAGGTTTTCATAAGAGAGAGGGGCAGGAAGATCAGAGAAAGATGATGGAAGGAGAGATGCCATGAGCCAAGAATTGTAAGGGGCTCCTAGAAACTGGAAAAGGCAGAGATGTATTTTGGGGAGCCTTCAGAAGGAACATAGACCTATTGACACTTTGATTTGGCCCAGTGAAACAGATTTTGGACTTCTGACTTCCAGAACTATTAGGACAATAAAGTTGTATCTCACTTAAATTTGTGGTAATTTGTTACAGCAGCAATGGGAAACTCATTCATTTAATACTGAGTGCCTACTATGTATCAGCTACTGAGGGGGAAAGGAGGGATTTAAAAAGGCCTGGCCTAAAAGTTTCCTACCTAACAGAAGGCACATGTACGAGTGCACGTTTTGGCTGTTTTTGACACCCAATCTGTAAGGGAAAACAGTGGTAGCAGAAAGTTGTCCATCTTCCTGTGGAGGTGGGCCCCCAGACACCCTAGGAGGCTGCATCACAAGCCGTACCTCCCCGTAGCACTCATTTCACTGTACCTGTGTTGTCTCACCCAATGACACATAAAAGCAGAGGCTATTTTCTGTTCACCATCGTATGCACACACTAAGCGCTCATGTTACATCACATAGTAGCATTTTGAGCATTTTAAGCCAGGAACTGCTCTAAGCATTTTACTTTATTGGAACCATTTAATATTTAATCTTCATTAAAATCCCATGAACTTAGGAATTATTTCCCCCATTTTGCTGCGGATGAAACTGAGACAGATTGATTTATTGGCTGATACTAATAATTGGCAAGTGGATATGAACCCAAGCAGTCTGGCCTTAAAGCCAGCACTCTTAATCCAGCCCAACACAAATGCACCTTCAAAGAAAATTCTAGCTAAAGGCCACTGAGTGCAAGGCAACTTTATAAAGATTAGGATAGTCAGGGGAAGATCTGTAAGAGAAAGCTAGAACCTTGAAGGGTACAAAAATAAGCATACGTGAGGTAAATGGTTATAGTAGAACCTACTGGGTGCCCAGACTTAAAGGGTGGTTAGACCTTCTAGTGGAGGATCCCTTGGAAGCAATGACATTTAAGAAGTTGTTAGCCTGCATTTAGAATAGGTTCTGACAGGTGACAAAACATTTTCATACCCACAATTATTAGTCCTCACAATCCTGTTTTGAAGGCAGATTTATCACCCCACTTTACTCTCTGACAGGGATGCTATAAGTTTTGTCTATTTATCCCACCTCTCTAGAACTGCCTAGGTTCCTCAAGTCCCCTGCAAGAGTTTTAGATTTCTCTAAGGCAATCCTGGATCTCTGCAAGTCCTCCCTCATCTCCCCTTTCACTGCTCCTCTAACCTCAGGCCCCACTTAGAAAGTGATTGAACACATTGACTGCCACACTAGAGAAAAGAAAGATCCAGAATCCTGTGCTTCCTAAATTTCATTGTGAACCTAAAAAATTATTTTAAAATGTTTTGCTAAATATCACCCTGTATAGAGTGCCACTTCTTACATTGTTTCTACCCCAAGGAGGACTTTCTACCTTTGATTCACCTACCCACCCCTAGGTAGTAAGCAATATGCTATCCGCACAACTTTATTCTATAACTAGAAAGACTTAATTCTCATGTTGAAAAGGCCACTGATAGCCCTCACTAACCTGGAAGCCAAAAAGCCTCCATCTGCTGAGTTATGCCACCTTTCAGAACACTAGAAGTACAAAGACTGGGGGCAGGAGGTGTAACCTGTATCTACCTAACCAGTAAAACAAAATAAGAAATTTTGAAATAAACTCTTTGGCTCCACCTAGAGATTAATGATTTTGGTTTTTTACATTGACCCAACAGCTCACTAAGGTAATAAATTTCTGGCAAAACATGGGTATACACATAAACACACATTTTTATAAACTAAGTTATCTTCTTAATTTCTCTCTAGAATTCACTGACCCTAAAGAAACTCACTAATCCAGAGAAATAATTTCCAAGACCAGGAACAAGGAATTTAAAGAAATTCTTAAGTACAGGTATCTAGCAATTAATGACTATGTTCCAACAGTGCCAAAAGAATTAACAAGGGATCTGTTTCACAATGCATCGGACCCTTGCACAATCAATAAGGATCATAAAAATTCTTACATTTATGTATACATATTACAGTCTACACTTAAATTTTTCAGTTCACTAGTCTAGGTAAGATGGTACCTAAAATAATGTTTTTTATTAAATGCCAGAACTTCCAAGTTTTGGGTCATTAATTTCACTGAGTGCTAAGATGCTACAAAATAACTTGCACCCATTTGCACAAATTTTGTTTCTTCCTTCTTAATATCCATAATACGTAATGGAATTGTTCATAACTCACCTAAGTATGGCAAAAGATGCAAATCAAGAACACGATAGTTTAATAGGCAAGCCAAAGTCTGAGAAATGGAATTTCAGCAACTGTATTTTTGGTAAACCAAACTTTTACTACTTTACCTACAAATCACATACAAATGCATATGAAACAAGCTTTCTTTTTTTTGAGACAGAGCCTCACTCTGTTCCACGGGCTAGAGTGCCATGGCATCAGCCTAGCTCACAGCAACCTCAAATTCCTGGGCTCAAGCAATCCTTCTGCCTCAGCCTCCTGAGTAGCTGGGACTACAGGCATACACCACCATGCCCAGCTAATTGATTTTTCTATATTTTTAGTTGGCCAATTAATTTATTTCTATTTTTAGTTGAGATGGGGTCTCCTTCTTGCTCAGGCTGGTTTTGAACTCCTGACCTTGAGCAATCTGCTGGCCTTGGCCTCCCAGAGTGCTAGGATTACATGAGTGAGCCACCACGCCCGAACCAAAACAAGCTTTCTTAAACTCATTTTGACTCAGTACAATTCAAAAGTGAAAAATTAGTATCTCCTTTTTTATAGAGAAAAACTTTTAAGAACCCAAAAGATGTTTTCCATACGATACAACTAGACCCTGATTCTGTGTGTAATGAGCTGTTGATGTGGCGTAATTTTATCACACCAAGATCTGCCACAATAAGGAAGGCAGAGAGAGAGGCAGGCTAACAAGTCACAAATACAACAATACATTTCAATTTGAAAGCAGTCACTGTTTATTAACTGACCAGATTACAAAAATAATCATGGTAGACACCTGAAAGGAAAAAAAATAAACCCATTAAAGAAACACACTAACAGCCAATAAGTAACATAAGTCAGTTACAAGGAAGTAACAATGAGTTTACATTTTTAAGGACATCCAGTTTTCACTTATAAATAGACTAGAAACCTGTGTGTACACTTTTCCAGAATGTCCTCAAAAGGAGTAATAAAAACAACTATAATTATATAAAAGAGTTGATTTTTCTCCCCCAGTGAAAACACTGATTAAAATTCAACCACCCTCATCCATATTTAACAAGCATTTAGCATTACCACTTTTACTTTGGTATTAAGACAACTTCTCTCCGGATGCAGTCTCTCACCTTAGTTCATTCTTCTAATAAGCCTGTTGATCTGGTCCTCCCTGTTGCCAGCATCTCCACCTTCTACAAAATGGGTTGTCTTTTTCTTCATTCCACCCCGTGGAGATGATAACTTGAAGGGCCACAGGAAATTATTTGCTTCTTTGAAGCGTTTCCCAACAGTATAGATCTCATGAATCAGATCCTCCATGCAGATGATGCCATATTTACCTAAAAATTTTAAGGTTATTTAAGATCATTAAAGTTGCAAAAAGTTTTAAAACGATCACTGCATTTTACCGGCTGTGAGAAAAGAGCAATTTAAGAGTAAAAAGAGGTACACAAATGACTTTACTTACAAAGGCTCAAGCCAATGAAATCACCTCACATTTTCCTTGGACTTATCAAGGATTACAATAAATATATAAATCTTCATAATAGTGACAAATGTAGCACCACAAGGTGCCAGAAAATTACCACCTTGGTCTAATATCAAACAGAACCTACCAAGAGATCGAGCAATCAAATCGTTATCTGTCAATGCAATTCGTTTCTTATTGATTTTGCCATAACCACGCTTGTAGATTAGTTCATTTACTGACTTTAGGTTTGGGTACCTGAAAGATAAACAGAAATGATCAAAGAATAAGATTATTATTGTTAAAACATCTAAGAATCACTGTGCTACACAGCCAATTTAGCAAACAGAAATCAAAGGAAAAAATAGGCTTACCCCCATGCAATATATGGTTCCACAATCCTCAGCATGTTAATTGAAGCCTTGTTGAGCTTAACAAAGGTTCCATTGAAGATCTGGCGAAGGCGAAGAAGCTGCAACACCTTTCGGACCTTTGGGCTCACACCATTGATACTGTAGTGGAAAGGGACGACAATATTCTTTTGGGTTTTACCGAACTTTTTATTAATAAAGGACAGCAAACTAATCGTTCTCATTTTGGACAACCAACAAGTCCTACCTAAATAGACAGGAATCATCTCATGTTACAAAGATTCAAAACCACTGGTAGACAGTGAACTGAATTCAACTAAGAATGCACAGGAGCTTTAGTCTAAGGGCTCTCAACTAAACCATTAAAATGATCACCACCCCCCACAAATATTGTTATTACAATGTTTCAGAATCAGGGCTCCCAGAAAGAATGTGACATTTTGCTGGGGTTGTGTAACTTGTTGTTTTAAAAACTGAACTTACCCACGGATCCTGATGACAAATGCCAATTTGGGTTCTGCAGGTACATAAAAGTTGCCTGCTTTTCTTGCCATCCTAGCCATTCGAATCTCAGTTCTGTACATCTGCCTGTATTCCTTGTGATAATGCTTAGCTTTTTCATAGATAAGCTTCCTCCTTGCCTTTCGAAGCTGAAAACCAATTACAAGATTTTAAGCTACTAAACACAATTAGCAATACCAGCCATTCAAACAAAACAAAACACAACCTTCCTTTGAAACCTTTTTCTTGCCAGAACACACAGTAACATTCCAAAAGGTAGACAGTCTCTCTACTTGAGAATGCCACGTTAGGGAGCTAACCAACTGCTTGGTACAGTAGTAAATGAAGTTATGTTTTGCCAAGAACATCCACCTCATTCTCAATTTCAATCACAATGTGTCTTCTGACGTGGTAAATGCCTCAAGACAGTTTACGCACCATCTTTTGGGCAAACTTCTTTCTCAGGCGTTTGATCTTCAGCTCCGCGAAATTTCTTCGCTTTTTCTTAAGGGTTTCTGGCACAGCAGGAACCTTCTTTTTCTTCTCTCTAGTATTAACAAACAGAGAACGTCAACAGCTCAAAAAACTCACACCGCTGTATTAGTCCCAAAGTACTGAGTACTTCGGTGTTTAACAGAACGACTGTCACTGGCTCTAACCACCTAGGTATCTTTTAGTTGCTCTGGCATGCTACGGTGTAGAATGCAGACTTTAGAATCTCTCCATGCAATAACTCTATCCTTTAACACGGACTATTTTACTTAAAAGCCACCACATGGGACAAAACAATAAACTCACACCAATTTCATCATCAGTCCCGGCCTCCGACCGACGACTAATAAAAATCCACAGCAAATAACAAAACGTGCTAGACTGAAAGACTGTTGCTAGCGCCGATCCTCAGATTTTAAGGGAAAAAGAGGTTAGGGTTCTCTTCTAAAAAGCCACCGCCACCATGGATCAAGTCTCAAGCTCCACATGCTGAAAGCAAAGGCGAGACGGCAGGCACGCCTGGGCCTATTTACAACCAAGGGCGAGCCCAACTCAAGACATTCTGCGCCTTCCTGGAAAGACCCTCCACAGAGGACCGGACCTTCACCCGGCCGGCCGGTTCCGCACATACTCCCCCCTCACGCCTCATTCCGGGACTCTCCAAAACCTCCGCCCGAAGGCCGCCTGCCTCTCAAACTAGCTTGGGGGTCTCCCCTGGTGTCACGAGCGTCATAAACACACAAGCAAGCGGGCGATGGTGCAAGCTACAGTCAGATGGAGAGAAAGAGAGACAAAACGTCTCTGTTTCCGACGATGGAGAAGGATTCTCAAGAAGGCGAGAAACAACTTACTCTGCGCCCTCCATGGTTCCAGCCGGAAAAGAGGAAGTTGGCGCATGCGCATTGCCCACTTAAAGACTGAGCGGGAAGCCCCACGATTCATAGGCGTCCTAGGACAAGCCAGAAAATAATCCAGAACTGAAAACCGCTTAGCAAACGCAAAATTAAGACCTGCCTAGTTTATCCTCTTCCAATAGCTTTCAGGTAAAATTTGTATGAGAAAAACATATGCATTTAATTAGATGTTTTAATCAATTCAAGAGCAAAGAGCGCTGACACCTTGACTACTCGGGGTCCTAATCCCCAGGCTGCGGTAACAAGATTAGGCTCGAGTTCCTCCCTATAATGCACTCAGGCGACACGCCTCATGGGCACGAACTACAAATCCCGGCATGCACCACTTCACTGGCGGGAGGGCAACGCCTGACCGGGACTGTAGGCAGCCACTGCGGTGGTGGTTCCAGCCAGGAAAATGGGAGCCTTTTGGGCCACGTTCCAAACGGATAGCTACAATTCGAAGTCACTTTTAGCCGCCTTCCCGGCTCTCTGCCAACCGTAGTCGCAGACTCCGGCACCCCCTCTGCCGCGCTGCCGAGGTCCTCGTCGTCGTTCCCCCAGCCTCCAGGGCTGTCTTCCGCAGCGCCTGATCGCAGGCAGCGCCGTCCGGAGTGCCTTGGCTAACGAAAGTGGCGAGACGGGGACCAGCGAGGACCGGACGGTCGGAGGGGGATGGCCGGGGCTCTGTCGACCACCGGGATCGGCAGGCGAAGGCCGGGACACCCTATGGCAGGGGGCGTGAGCCGCGAAGGGAGGCGCGACGAGGGCTGGAGGCTGTGGCCACGGCCATGTGAGAGGGGCTGCCCCGCGCGGCTCCGAGGACGGCTGGCGGGCGGGGGGCTGGGCCGGGGGCGGGGTGCGCCCGGGGGCGGGGAGGGCCGAGCGGAGGGAGGGCCGATGCCGATGCCGCCGCCGGCTCTTCCCGGTCGCGGGTTATATAGCGCGGAGCGTGGAGCCCGCTCAGAGCCGGCCCGGAGCGCTCCGACTTGCAAGCGGCGCTGCGCTGCAGAGCCGGGCACCCGAGTGACAGCCGCGGGGAGTGCAGGGCAGGGGGACACGAGACCGCGGAGGCAGCTGCAAGCCGTTGGGCAGCGCTCGCCTGCGCCCGGCGAGTCGCCCCTTCCCGGCACTGCGCTGCCCCGCACCCCACTCTCCCACCCTTTCGCAACTTGGGTCAAGTTGACAAGTCCCGCGGCGGCCGGCCGGCCAGTGCGGTCTTGGCCGCGCACCCCTCCCCGGGGTGAGAGGGAGCCGTCGCGCCGGCTCCGGGGACGCTCGGGCGGCGGCGGCGGCTTGGCCATGAGGGCAGCGCGCGCTGCCTAACTCGCGGCTGTCACCGCCGCTGCAGCGGGACCCGCCGGCCGGGCGCTGCGGGACGGGCGGGCGGCCGCCGGCAGGAGGCGCCGAGCCCGGCGGCTGCCGCTGCAGGCACTGCCCGGGGCCACCGCGCGGAGCCCGGGCGGGAGTGGCCCCGCGCAGGCAGGGAGCGGCGCCGCGCACTCCAGCCCGGCGGGCACCTCGGGGGCGGGCGCGGGGCGCAGCCTTCTCGTCCCGGCTGCTCTGACAAGCGCCCGGGGGCCGGAGGCAGGGCTGCCCGGCGCGGGGTGGGCGCGGACGCGGGCGCTGGGCTCGCGCGAGGCCCCGGGCGCCGCGATGAACATCGTGGTGGAGTTCTTCGTGGTCACTTTCAAAGTGCTCTGGGCGTTCGTGCTGGCTGCGGCGCGCTGGCTGGTGCGGCCCAAGGAGAAGAGCGTGGCGGGCCAGGTGTGCCTCATCACGGGCGCCGGCAGCGGCCTGGGCCGCCTCTTCGCGCTCGAGTTCGCCCGGCGCCGGGCGCTGCTCGTGCTCTGGGACATCAACACGCAGAGCAACGAGGAGACGGCGGGCATGGTGCGCCACATCTACCGCGACCTGGAGGCGGCCGACGCCGCCGCGCTGCAAGGTAACTCGGACCCGCGCCCGAGCATTGTTGGGTCGAGCCGCTCCCCACCCCGCGCCCTACCCTGGGAGGCCCCCAAACCCCACTGCCGTGGTCAGCCCCGCTCTCGAGGGAAAGAACAGCCCCCCAGTCTTCTGGAAGGCGAGTGCAATTTACTCTCCGATAAAGGAGCATGATCACCTCTCTGTGTTAGAAGGGGAAAGGGTGCCAGACCCAGTCCTAACGGAGGTCCTGTCTCTAGGGACTACTGTGAGGGTTCCAAAGCCCTCCGAGAGTAGGGGAGACCGAGAGAACGTGTTACCGCAGGTTTGGATCCCAAAGAAATGTCTCACTCCCGACTTGCAGGCTGCGCGATGGGAAACTGAAGTGTCTTTGGGAAGTTGTTCTCAGACTCCACTGAAGCATGTATCTGTGTTACCGTGGTCTGAACCACTTAGACTAGGGCAGTATTGATGATTTCACGATCACTTTAGCCAGGATAAATAATTACATTGTCTCACCAGCTTTAGTTACATTCTCCGAGCTTGATTGAGACATGCCCTGACTCTTAAGAGAAAGCGCTTGAAGGATTTAAGCTTTATTGTAGATTTTTTTCATGTTTTTGGTCACCCCCGTAAACCTGCATTTCTGTATGCTTACTAATTAATCTGAATCTGAGGCAAAAAAAAAAAAAAAAAAACCCAAAGCAGAATCCATAACCAATAATAAATACTGGCCCAGGAAATTTGATAATGGCTCTTGCTTTTTGACAGATTTTTCATTTCCATTGAAAACATTGAACTATAGGGAATATTGACTTGGACACCATTTCTCCCCTACATGGATCATTTGTCACCAAACTTATTGGCACCTGCCTTTTTGATTTAAGGTTGAAAATGTTCAATTTTCAGTGGTAGTATGGAGGGGTAGCAAATAACAGATTTTTCTGTGCTCTCTGCCCAAGCCTAAAAGATAAGAGTATTCATTTTCCAGGGAAGAGATTTGGGTTTTTAAATCATTTGAGTTCATGTGTGGTAAGATTGTATATTACCCGTAAACTTGATTTGTGAAGGCACTTTTTAGGGGATTCAGCCACCCCTGTTAGAACAAGTGACCTTGTTCATGAGAAACTTTAGATTCATTTCTTGGCTTTGGATGAATTCAGATTATTAATTACAGTTTTGATTTGTGAACCTTGAAGTGAGTTTCCATTTTGAAGGGTGCTCATACTAAAGATTAAGAGCTGTTTCTGGCCACTGTTTCCCAAAATAAGAGGACTGTATAGTGTGTGTGTGTGTGTTATTCTCTGGGCTGAGATCAGTTCTTTGCAGGTGTCTTTAGCTCCAGCAAGCTGATCCCATGTGGTCTACTTGCGTTGGACTTGTCACAATTACATGACTTTCCCCTAAGCAAAGTTATCCAGTAAATTGCTATAATTCCCAAAGACTTTTAGGGGAGGAAGGCAGATGTAAGTTCAGTCATTGGCAAGCCTTACAGTGTTAGAAATTTGAAGCTCACTGTAGTATTTTTGTTTTGTGTGATCTTTGTCCTGTTGATTGCCATGTGACTCACTTTCTGCACTCCCTTCTCTGTTCCATTTTTCTCCTCATCTGGACTTCTGAGGACAGCTGGAAATGGTGAGGAAGAAATTCTGCCCCACTGTAACTTGCAGGTTTTTACCTACACCTGTGATGTGGGGAAGAGGGAGAATGTCTACCTGACAGCTGAAAGAGTCCGCAAGGAGGTTGGCGAGGTCTCGGTCCTGGTCAATAATGCTGGCGTGGTCTCTGGGCATCACCTTCTGGAATGTCCTGATGAGCTCATTGAGAGAACCATGATGGTCAATTGCCATGCACACTTCTGGGTAAATATAAACATCCTTGTTTTTACTGCTGGGTCCTCCTCAGTGAGAAGGTTGGGAAGGAGAGAGATTTCAGTGCCAGCCTGAAAGCCACCTGCACTCTTTCAACACAAGGTCTCCTAATTAGCTATTCCCCCATGGTGAATTACAGTGTATGCTAGTTACTATTAAATAGTTGTTTTCTTTTGTACTCCCCCCCCAACCCAGCCCCCAATTCAGTATTTCTTGAGGGGGCAGAGGATTGAACATTTTGAACTAGTTTGAAAGATTGCCATAAAAATAACAAGAGGGAGCATAAAACTCTGGGTTTGTTTATTTTACTTTCTGTTGAGTTTATAAAACATTGGTTGTTCTTATGAATTCCTAAAGTCAAGGTTTAGGCTTCCAAATTACTGCTCAGCCACATTTTGGAAAGTGCTAAAGATTCTGAGATCAGCATCTGTGGTCCATTGGGAGTGGTCAGGCCACCCTGGCAGTCACTTAACATCCTCTGACCATCCCCAGGATCCATGGCATTGTCCAGTTGAGGACATCTCAGGACTTTTTCAGGTTAGAAGGTGCTTCTCAAATGAGAACAGAAGTCACCCTGATAGGACCACAGAGAGGGAAAGCAGGGAGACCTGATGAGCTGGGGGTTTAAGAATGCCACCTTCTGTCTATCAGCATGACTGCTGCATCTGGGTGGGGGAGGGCCTTCTGCTGCTTTAGGGGCAAAGGAACCCTAGTTTTTCAGCTAAACTCATCTTCAATAAAGGTAGGTGTGAAGCTCTCTGCTATAACTCTGTACGCTGTTGACGTTATGCTTTTCTTGCTCATAGTATTTCCCCTTTACTTTTGTAGATAGGTAGGATCCAATAAGAAAGAGGTAAGGAGATAGGATTTTAGGTTTTTTTCCCCATAGGCAGATTAGCCATCTAAGAGAACACAACAAAGAACTGTTTCTCCTAAATAGGTCACGTTAAACCTCATTAATTTTTTAGCAAATGCTTAAAAACTTAATCTGGCTTTAGAAGTACTTAAATGTTACACTCCCTGAACATCAAACCTTTGATCTTGGAAGAAAGTAATTTTAATGTTTTATTTTAAACATGAGCCTATTTCGTTCATTTCAAAACCTCTAGAAATGAACATACAAGTGACCTGAGCCAATTCATATGTATGTTTTAAATGAGTGAGGAGATCACCAAATACGGTTCAGGGGAATTTGAGCCTGCCTCTGTGTGTGCATGCGAGTAGGTGTGTGTTGTATGCATTGGGGGTGGGGAATGGAATTAAAGTCCTTGCTGTTTCTGGGTCCACAAAAACAGGCAGCAAGTGTCAAAGAGGCAGGTTAAATGAGTAAAGGCCAGTCCAACTGAATAAAGTTGGCAGTGGAATTTATCAAAAATCTCGTGTGTTTGTAATTCTGAGTAAAACAATCACCATTTGAAATAAAAGACATAGATAAATTACAGGTAAAGTATGGTTTTCATATTTAAAAAATAATAAGGATGGAGCTGCCATAGAAACTCCAGTTTATTTCAGTGGACTCGTCAGCCTGAAACAGATACAGAGCTATCAGGAGGTTAGTTATGAACCACAATAACTGGGATTGCCTTTTTCCCCCAATAACCTTTGAGTTAATATAAGATTTTCTAACTGTAAACTTTTACCTACACCAAGTACTCTGAAGTTTAGCTGTCTTGCCTGCTTTCTCTGTATGATTATTTTGCTGAATTGTAAAATTTCAAATGTAACCAGGTTCTTAAAGGAACTGCTTACAATCTGCAGTTAAATATTTATAACAGCAAAACAGCTCCAGAAAACATCTGATAAAAATGAGTGCTAGAATGTGGTAAGCACAGAAAATCCATAGACTTAGCTTTGAAAAACACATAAATTGATATACTGTACTTCTAACATTAGGCTTCTTTCTAACATAAGGAGAAAATCTAACAAAGTCACTAACAGAAAATTATTCTGGAACTGAATGTGTGTACCAAGGAGGAGCATACCACCTTCCTGGAGTCCTCACTGTGCTTTGAGATGTTGCTTAACCACACAATTTAGGGAGTTCTTGGAAGCCTTAACAGAATGACATCACTTCATATTAAAATATGGGAGGCTCCTGAATTCTCCAGCTGTTTTTCCCCTAAGCATCTAAACTTTAGAATTTATTTTCAATATTGAGTCAGAAAATTCATATTAGAGTTGGAATTTCTGACTTTTTGCTGAGATTTACAAACCTTTTGAGAAATTCAGATTTAGCAACAAAAATTTAAAAGGACAACTTACTGTAATTTTTACAGTGATTTTTAAATTTAAATTTTTATTTTTTTGCAGGGGTCAAATAGTGTTGTAAGAGCCGCCTGAATTCAGCTTCCCCTCCAGTAGTCCTCTTAGGTGAAAATGTTGGTAATAACTTTTCAAAGATGTGTTGACATTGGCATGTGCTCTTTTCCTTCCAGAAAAAATAACGAGTATGTCTTTTTACTGTATCTGGGTGGGGAAAAGAAGTTGTCCCATATATTTTAAAAAGTAGATCAGCTGAGCAAAGACTTGTTCAGTCATTTGAACAGATCGTCTTGAGCCAGATGTCTAAGTAGCGGTTAATGTCTGTTTTCATAAAATAACAAATAGTATGTTGATCCTGACTCAGAGTTAAAGTCACATACAGTAAAATAGAAAACCACATGGACTTCCAGTGAAAAGCTGTGGGTACTATCACTTCCAAACCATGCCTAATACTATTCACCCTACCTGGAACACCCTCCTCCTCCATTCCATGTGCCTTTTAAAGCCTAGCTCAAGTTCTCAATATAACTTCCCTCCTACTCTTTCCCTCCCACTCCAGCCCTTCTGGCCTTTTTGGGTATTAGAGCTGCAAGGATCCACAGAGACATTCTTGTCCAACCCTTTGTTTTCCAATGAACCTGTGGTTAAATGACTCGTCTAAGGTTTTTCTTTTCTTTCCATTAATTTCTCCAAGCATTTGTTGTCATTCCCATCCTTTGGTGCATAGCACGTGCTCTGTGGTGTAACTTTTTGTGCACTGTGCCTTGCATCCCAAAGTGTATGCCAAGCTAGCTGAAGTCAGTTTGTTGTATACATCGGTTTGTTTTTCTGTGCCTGAAACAGTACATTCTTCTTAAGTCACTCAATATTTGATAATGATAGACTTCTGCTTAAATATTTAGAAGATTATTCAGAGAACACTCACCTGGTTCTGTGTTCTGAAGTTTTAAAAGGTAAGCATTATGTTGGACTAACTCAAGCCATGTAAGATTATTATCTCAAAATGGGGCTGGCTCACATTTGTTATTATTTGTATCTTCTTTTGCTTTCCTGTATAATTTTTCCATTCTCCCAGCCCCAACTGTGTTCCTATTTTTACTCTGCTCATTGGTGGGAGGCTAGCAACTTTGAGAAGGCTGGTATACCAATTTGAATCAAGCTCAAATTGAATGCGTAGTAACAGTTCATATTTCCCAGTGATCAGTCCTCAAGGAGAGGACCCCCTACAGCAATTCTTTCCTTCTTAGCCAGGTATAATTTTTATATATTTTGGAAGCCTTTACAATGCCTGGCATAATTCTGCACAGCCTTCCATCTGCTATGACACTTCTCCCAGTGCTGTTCTATCATCAGGAGCTCTCCCAGAAACCTTCTCTTGGTCACCAGTCAAGAAGTAATAGATTTAGGGTAGGTTCTAGTCAGCATAATCTGCTGCAAAGTACTCACAGTTAGGACAAGACCATTCAGGATGAGTGCAATATCTTGCACTGCAACTCTAGCTTAGGAATTGTTCATGTAGGCTCTCTCTCTGTATCTTAGTGAGAAGCAAAAACTTGAAAATATCTCTCCCTATTCTACTTTGAAATATGGAAAGTTGGCCTTCATGTAAACCCATGTTTTCCTCCAAAATATTAATATTGCTTCACGTGTTATTTAAAGGAGGGAGAATCTTGTCATTTCTAAAAACCAAAGTTTACCTATAGATTTTTTTTTTTGACCAAAGGAGCTGCATTTGGCTTTTTATATGTGAGCAGCAAATTGATCCCTGATTAACCAAAAGGGGAATCAAAAGCATTTAACTCCAGGCCTTTTATGTTCCAAAGAAATTTTGCATGGTAAAGGACTAAATCTGTCAAGTAGCTAGTCAGTAATTTACTTCTATTGATATGGTAGTCAGACAAGATAATTGGTAGTTAATTAATAGACCACTTAACTTAAAAGGTTTCACAGTTTTAAAATACTAATTACTGAATTAGGCATTTATCTATATCCAAATGCCTAAAGTCTATTTAGTTAAAATCCATCCAGGAAAAGTAAAAGCCCACCAGCTAGATCTGAGTAATGTAGCACTTAAAGACATTAGTGCTACGGTTGTACCTAATATCTCATGAATGGTCCCTATTCATTAATGTTTAAGTTCTTGTGTGATTTACTGGTTTTTAATCTCACATACTATATTCTTCTGTTCTCTGGTTACAGAAAACTAGTTTTGAATTTAGAATTTTTAAAAAATCATTTCTACAGTATTCATGTAAAACCATTTGGCCAATATTTCTTTCTCTATACTATAATATTAAGAATTGTACAGCTAAGTATCTTATAGAGAATATTGCTTCCCTGCCTTATGATAGCTACTAAAAACTTGCAATTCATGGCCAAAAAGTCTACACTAGAACTGGTTCCTGTTATCAAATGTCATATGTGTAAAAATGTTTGAGCTTTAGAAATATGGTTTGTATGTTGAATCAGTTGTACATTGACATGGGATAAGCATACTTTATCTTATTAATTCTTGTGGTCACAATTGAAAATGGAATAAAACATCTCTTTTTGATCGCTACTACTTAGATACCTGGGACCGTATACATATATACACAAAATGGGATCACATATTCTCTGAACTTTAGGTTTCTATATTTGTCATATTACATGTTGGGCCCAAGTCTATTAGAAAACAAAATCTATGACATTATAAAATGTCATTTTACATGACTAGTGTGAGTAGGGAACCAAATGCTACATAATATAAAAAGCTTCCCAGCATCTTTGATATATGTTCTAATCTGTATCTGTTTGTCTCAGTCTTTTAGAAAATACTATGTAACCAGTGTCATAATTTCTAAGCTAAATGAAAAAGTAGCACCATGCAGCTTCATCTTTCTAAAAATGACACCCGTTTGAACATCTCTGACACTCAAGTGCTTTAGCTTCCATGATAAGCCCATTTTCTCCTCCTTCTCTTTCTGCCTTCCCAATCTTCTTAGCCCCTCCCCACCTGTGAATTGTAGTGACTCTTTAGTATTGTTGTGAACTCTTTTTACTGTGCACTTTTATCTAGCTGGATAATCTACTGCAGTAGCTTCAGCTGTGATTTCTAAGATAGTTCCCAAGGTCACATAACTGTGTTGGCTGTTTCACGCATTCCCTAAAATCTGCATGTCTCAAAACTGAACTAACTCCTTTTTGCCATCTTTTGCATCCTGTGGCATGGCCAGTCACCAGGCTTGAAAACACCAGCATTATTTTTACCTCTCCATGTTGCAGACATTCAGGGGTCACCAAATCCTGACTGTTCTTGTGCCACCGTGTGTTTTGACTGATGCCCTTCTTTCCATTCCCACTTATGCATGCCTCCATCACCTCTTGCCTGCACTCTTGAAAGAGCCTTTGAAATTCTTTGTTCCATTCCTTGCCCTCCAACTTAGGGTTATCTAAGCAGACTTGAATTTGTTATATGACTGCTTAAAACCCTTGCATAACCATATTGCTCACAGTGTGAAGTCCAGGCTCATTAGCATGGCATCCTGGGCCTTCCAAAGCTGATTTCCACCTGCCTTCCCAGCTCAGCACCTATTACATCCCATAATATACTCCACACTCCAGCTGGGCAGACTCCTCACTGTGCCCTCAGAGAGCCCTGCACATTCATGCCTCACACAAGAGCCTCTGTCTGACTGTCCTGCCATTTGAGTTCTGTTTTTCTGGGAGACAACAGAAGTTGAATAGTTTAGACAAAATGTATCACTACTCCTGAGAAAGAAAAACACAAATTCAAAATATTTTCATGTTGACTTAATATTATTATATATTAAGGTGGTAGTCCCTATAAAATAGTCATCAAATTCTTGGCTCAGGGAATGGCCTTATTTTGGTTTGATCAGGGATCAAGTGCGTTATTTATCTTGATTCCTTGAACCAAAGTTGATGTTTGTTCTTTTTCTCCCTCATTATTTCTACCTCTGGAGCTTTAGCCATTATCTGCCCAAATAGAAATTAATCTATAGGACATGTCAAAGTGGAAGCATTCTTTAGCCTGTGCTCATGCTAACTGATTGAATAGCTTTCTCAAAAAGATTGGACGCAGAGTGCTAGCAGAGTCCTCAGCCATTCATTGCAGGACTGGGTCTCTGGGTCCTAAAGAGGAGAGGAGCTGCATGTCCTATGGTTAAATACTTAACTGCTAACATTCTGTCAGTTTATTCTTTTCCCTTAAATTTGTTTTTACTCTGATCATTTTTCATATTTTCAAGGTCTTTGGCAAATTCCAATGAATTGATTTTGGTATTAATAACTTGAATATATCTAAGCCATGGCAATCTGAGAAAATTCCTTTCAAGCAGTTTAATAACCTCACTTGAGAGTTAGAAGAATTTTAAGTAGGAAG
Organism: Mirza zaza; assembly: GCA_008750895.1. Classification (NCBI taxonomy): domain Eukaryota; kingdom Metazoa; phylum Chordata; class Mammalia; order Primates; family Cheirogaleidae; genus Mirza; species Mirza zaza. The sequence goes on along the minus strand of VSMD01003158.1, from coordinate 63,365 downwards.
CCCGTTTATATGTAAGGTTTTTCTTGAGTTAAGGAGTATTAATAGCGAATTCATCTAAAATTTCTGCTTTAGTTCTTTCAAGAAACTAAAATAAGCCTGCTTCAATTTTGATAAATAGCCCATTTGCCTCGGTCTAATTCAGATATCTGTCTATATGGGCCAAAGTATAGATGACGTGCTTTATTTGCTTGCTTGATAATAAGTAGAAAGGACATGACTATGGTGCAGTTATAGCCACCAGACCTGGAAAAGTCTCTTTCAGCCTGTGTAAGTCCTAAATACCTGGTATGTTTTTGAACCCCATACTGTACTATGCTGAAGTTCCACTAGGGGGTGTACTGGCAGGGTGGATTTGTATCTTATTTCCTACACGCACAATCAGTATTTTCCTAAGAGAAAGGGCCTTTTGTAACTAATCTTTGGAGTATGACAAATCTAATAGTCCTTAAGAAATGGGGAACTATTCCCTGCCTCAGCTGAATGGGTTAAGTCCAATGTTTTGAGCCTGTAACTCCAGGGATCAGATTAAAATGTGTTAATCTTTCTTATCTCAAAAGTTAGCATAGCAGTTAGCTATTCAAAGAACTAACTCCTTCTAGATTATATCAGCTGACTGTAGAAGCCCCTTTGAGGCTGAGGCCTCATCTAAGCATAATTGGAAGATAACTCGGAAGACTTCTTTCTAGGTAGGTAAAGCATACTTTAATAGGGCAGCCTCAGAAACTTCCCTGAATCATGACTTAACACTGTTAAGATACCATTGTTCAGAATATAGGTTGGCAGAGCATGGCCTCAGGATTTAATCATGTTTACCTTGACATACCTGGCTGGCCAATTTCTGTCACCTGGATCCTGAGGGATGCAAGGGGCATCTTTTCATCAGAAGGAATGCTAACATGAGCCTTTCTAGCATAGCCTATTCTTGAATTTTTTCTTCTTTATTTGTCAATTCTCTTACAACTCAAGTTCACACCTGTCAGGGACCATTTTCTTAAATGCTCTGAAATTAAAATTAAGTGAACCACAGGGAAAAAAATGAATATCCTCTCATAATGATCATAAAACTTTCAACACTGTAGCAAATGCTGCTAGAATATTTAACAAGTAAGGATAATTACTGCTGCAACCTTGAGTGCTGTCAAATTAGCCCCTTACAATGACAAGCCACTTACAATGAATTCACATTTGGAAACAAAATATTACTTGGTCTGTGAAACTTTCAAAGATCACACAAAGATGTGTTAAAAGTAGCAAGGGCGTTAACATTGTGTTTTTTGGTTTGGAGAAACCACATGTGTTTCTCTCTTATTTGCTGCCTGCATAAAATGTGAATTTCTTGCCTTTCCTCCAAATAGCTTAGTACTAGTATTTTTGAATATTAACAGGGTTCAGCTTCTTAGTGTTATTCTAAACAATGGGGCTCGAAATAACACTTCCCAAATCAGTGTAACTAGGAAAATATTTGTAGTGTAACTTATGTAAACACATGGGTATTTTGAGGACAAGTGAAACTTAAAAATCAAAGCCAGGAATTTTCCCACCTGCATATTGTAATTAACATACCGCCCCCTACTGATTTCTTAAGTTTTTTTTTTTAAACAGGGTTAGTTCTACAATCTCTTGGGAAAGAGAAACTATGTAAGGTGTAATTATTTTTAAATAATTCTGTACCAACTTGTATTTTTATGTGTGCTGGACCCTTCAAACGTTGTAATTTTTATATTTATAACAGTCATTTTCTGCTCTTAGTAAAACATGTCTGAAGAAAAGGGTTAGGAAAGAGGTGTTATTGGAAAGTGTTTTGTTGTTGTTTTCCAGCGTCAGCTAGAACTCAGGATGAAAGGGACCAGGCACCTGAGGCAACTGCTTAGCAATATGTTTTTGAGACTTCTTTTTGTGGCCAGATACTGAGTTTTAACCGGAAGTATGGTCTGGCACTGTGTGGAGGGTAGGGAGGACTGGGAGCCATACATAGTAAGAACCAGCAATTGCAGGAACTTGAGGCGACAATCTAACCAAAAATAGGTAGCACTAATAACGAAAATAGCCTATAAATGTATGCTTAATGAGCCTTGTGTACATTTACTTAACTTTTATATAGCACTTAAATTTACAAAGCCTTTTCATAAACACTATACTCTCATTTGAGCCTCGTAGTGACTGTGAATTAAGTGGAGTCATTGTCTTCATTTTTATGGATGAGGAAACAAACCAAGAGAGTTTGTGGGACTTCTCTAAGATCACCACCAGGGAAGGAAGGAACTAGGATGGAGACCCTCAGTCTGGGACTCCAGGTTAGAGCCTGTACAAATACTTATCTGGGCTACATGTTCAAAGCTCCTGGTACAGTAGATTTTCCTGTGAGTCACTTGGGTTTTTGCCCTGTGGTATAATATAAGAATGAGTCTTCAAGTGTTGGGGTTTTTTTATTAGCATAATTAGTTTAGTAATAACTGATTAACCCTTGTTTAATATCCCCAGAAAGTTTGCTCTATAAATTAGACAATTGTGTAAAATTCTAGCCTGAAGAACCAATACTACACTAGAATTTTATTACCAAAGCCCAACTCATGTGTGTCTATGCCTTTTCTGTAATTTTCCGTGGTCTGTATTTGAGGTAGTTATTTCCTTGGAAATAATGTAATAGTACATCCTTGGTCACCAAGCCTCCTCTCTTCTCTTCGTTTTTGCATGTCTCCATTGAAAATCTAGACACAAAAAAGTGCTGAATGAAAAGGGCTCATCTATAAGGACTGACCAAAGTTCTATAAATACTTAGTACCAAAATTTCAGTAACAGTATGGTTTTACTTTATTTTGTTTTATTAGCTTATCCCCTGGAAAATCTAAAACATTTATTCTGTTATGTAATAATCTTACGGGATCAGAATTCCAGATAGCTCCACAAGCTTTGCCTTTGAAACGTTAATCATGGATTTTCCAAATTGTGCAGTTTTGGCCGGCTGATAACATGTCCAAACTTATGGCCCAAACATCTGATTTCTAAAGGGGCCATTTTTTCCCAAGTGGAGTTTCCTCACAGGCTTACCAAAGCATAAAAGCCTCCATGGTTCAGTAGTCCAAGGTAAAGCTGGAAAGTGAAAGAAGTAAATACTGAGGGGCTAACAGGGTCTACATTCCTTGTCTTGAAAGCTAAGCCTTCAAAGCCTCTGTGGATGAGGGGAAAGGATTTTGAAGTCTTTTAGGTCTCTTTTTGAGAGCTTGTTCTAATGGGGTTGGAGGGCTTGCTAGTTCTAAAAATGGATCCGAGGCAAATAGACATACAGTCAGTCCACACAACTCCCGTAGTCATCCACACAAAGCACGGGGGGTTCCTGACACTGATTCGAACCAGTCCTTACCTAATCAATGTTGTTGGGTGTTGGGGGGCACTGGGAACCAGGAGGAGAAATTGGTTTGAAGCCACTGGAGGTTTGGAGTAGGCAGATTCCCCAGGCTAGCTCTAGAACCACGGTCTTGGCCTGTGGCCTGGAGCACCAGCACGAGCAGCGCCTGGGTGCGTGTTAGGAAAGTCAGTCCCAGGCTGCTTCCAGAACTATTGGGTCAGAGTGTGCATTTGCTTCAGGTCCCAGGCAATTCTTATGTACATCCACACTGGAGGAAGACCTGTTCCTCAATGCTTATTTTTCTTCCCACTTTCTCAATATTCCACCCTCCTTTTTTTCCTCCTGAGCTAACCACCTTTTTAGGAATCTTGTAGACTAGGGAAATGTCAGACCATGCACTCTGGGGCCCACCCGGGGTCTGGGATTTCTTGGTTTTTGTTTTCATTGGTCCAGTCCATTTGGTTCAGGTCCAGTGTCTAAAAATATGAATCCAGGTGCTCTTTATCTCACTCTTCCTCTTGGTGGTTGTGCCCAGGATGGAGTTTCCACAGCCGTAAGCATTGTGACAGAAAGTCGAGGCCAGGCGGTGAAGAACTGTGTTCTTCCTGCCCAGGATCAAAATGACCATCTGGAATTAATTTTCAGGAGGGCAGGGTCCTTGCCTGGCTTGTGCGTCCCTCCTAGGTTTCAACCTGGTGCCTGACACAGTGTCAGCAGTTGGTATTGTTAGATAACGGAAGGAATGGTGCAGGCGTCCTCAAACTACGGCCCACGGGCCACATGCAGGCTGCCTAGCACATTTATCCAGCCCGCCGGGTGTTTTTGCCGCAGCTGCCTGTCCTGCTTAGCAGCCAACTTGTCCAGGGCCCACAGTGTGCACTCTCCAACAGTCTGAGGGACAGTGAACTGGCCCCCTGTTTAAAAAGTTTGAGGACCCCTGGAATGGTGTCTCACGTATACTTGCTGTACTTAATGGGAAGTTTTCTTTTTCTAGTTCTCACAATTTAGTAATAACATTTGGGGTGGTTTAGCCAGAGTTGTGATTGCTAAATGATTACTGCTATCGTCTATTACACTCTAATGTTGTTCTTCCATGAGATAACTAGAATGTACCATACTGGCTGTTGGATAAACCTTATTGTCCTAAGGAGTTTGACACCAGCCTGGGTGACATAGCCAGACCCCATTTCTGCAAAAAGTTTGAAAAGTAGGCATGGTGGCATGTGTCTGTAATCCTAGCTACTTGGGAGGCTAAGATGGGAGGGTCACTTTAGCGCACAAGCTCAAGGCTGCAGGGAGCTATGATCGTGCCTCTGTACTCCTGCCTGTGTCGACAGAATGAGACCTCATCTCTAATTTTTTAAAAAAATTATTGTCCATCAAAGATATTTCTTAATTTAGTAGTGGAGTGGTGGTTTGAGGTGTGGAAACTAAAAATGAGGAAGTTTTGAGCACATATTTGGGATATTTTTTCCAGCCCCAAACAAATTTCAAACCTAGGAAAAAATCATTACATTGTGAGAATTAGAGCTTAGGAGAAAATCATCCCTAGAGTATATGGAACTTGCTTTGCTAATATACATGTTCCTGCTAGAGAGTGGTTCTCTTGAGGGCCGTTTTGCCGCAGGGGACATTGGCAACACCCGGACACATTTTACTTGTCAGACTGGTGGAGCTGCCACTAGCGTGTAGTGGAGAGAGGCCAGAGATGCTGCTTAAATATCCTGCATTGCATAGGTCAGTCCCCACAGCATGAAATTACCCCCCAAACTGTAATGGTGCTGAGATTGAGAAACTGTTCTGAAACACTGAAGTTCTCAAACTTGGCTATGATTGGAATCACCTGGAGAACATTGCCAGTGGTTGCCCGGCTCTCTCCCTTGGAGATTCAGCTATAATTGGTCTGGGATGTGCCTGGACAGCAGGAGGAAAAGCTCCCTAGCTGATTCCAACATGTAACAAAGTTTGAGAATACTGATTTATAGAAAAATTGGCCTCTACAACCCTTACATTTCTTTAAGAGGTTCCCAAAAACTTACTTTGTTTTTTAACAATGTCTACCTCAATATAAATACCTCATCAACCTCGCATATATTGAATGAATTCTAAGTTGTTATAGTGCATGCTGCTTAAGAATAAAGTTGTCAGATGTGACCTCTTGATTATATTCGTCCTTCACTTACGTGAAGAGTTTCATATTTTAAAAGCAGTAAGCAACTGCTCGACAGTAAGCAAACTAGAAAGCAGGGAGGAATTTGAACTGTTTACACTTATGAATTACTAGGGTTGGTGATCCTGGGGACAGTGAGAGCTGTGTGCTGAACAGGGCCTAGGGTTCCTGCCGCTTCAGACGGCCTGAGCAGTGGCTGCACTCACATGTATGTGTTCACGCCTCATGGAAGTGGTTTCTGGTCACTAGAGCAGAACCGAAGCCTCTGCCCTTTGGAATATCTGTCTTTATTAGAATTTCTGAGATGCAATTTGAGTTTGGGGCAAAGCAAAGGGATTAATGACAGGCTGTTGTTTGGCAGGCTATTTAGCTGCAATTTTGTGGGTTATTTTCATTATTCCATAAAGTTATTAAATAGGGGGAGGGGCCTGAGCCTGAGGGAAGTCATCGAACAGTCCTTTGATCATTCAGGGCCCAGTCAGAGGGAAGATCAGCGAAAACAGCACTTCAGAAATAGCATTCATCATTTAACATGTTGAGTTTCCATGGACCCACGTAAAACACAGAAAAACGATTACCGTTTCACATGGATAATTTGTAATTTTTTTAACAGATAAGAGGCATAAATTCAAGTTATATTATGTTAAAAGGCACAGACACGACTACATATAAATATTTAATGAGTAGATATTTTTACTGATCATCAGATGCTGGCAACTGCACTAATGGAGTTGATACCTTTTTGAGTCATTTACGAGAGTCTTAGGCAAGTGTTCCAACTTGTATTTTGAATGTGTGGTAGGAATGGAAGAAAGAGTTATTGAATATAAATTGTAACATATTTGAGCTAAAAAAAAATCCTTGGCAATTTCCTCTTTTTGTCTCACAAATGAGTTTAGTCAAGATTCAGAGAGGTCAAGTAACAAAAGGAAGGTTAAGTAATTGGCAGGCAGGACCATGTGGGTTTCTGAATTCCAAAGACCAGTCTACTTTCCAGACAAATTGAGTTTTAAGTCACCTTGTTCCTGGTATTTCTACATAGCAAGCCCTAAAATGTAAGGGAATGTTGATATCTGAGTTGCTGCCTTGGGATAGCTCAGCCCATTCTTTAACAGTGTGAAGACAAATTAATGAAGCATTTATTTTTGCTGAATAACTAATGGTGTCATCATCTAGGTGTTCATTTGAAAAGCCTAGCTCTTTTATTAGCTTCTTGGTTGCAGGGCAACTGTAGGAGTATTCTTATGCATGTGCGTTAAGTATTAACTGCTGATGCTGTTCACATGTTAAACTAATCCCAGTAGCCTCATGATAATAAATGTTTTCAAAAGGATGGCAGATTTAACATTGGCACAAATTTGACTATTACCTATTCTCTAGTCTCTTGTCTATATCTAAGAGAGAATGTTTTGTCTGAATCTGATAGAAATTAAGATAAACATTTTGTTAAGTCTGCAAGAGTGGTTCCAGGTTTAAGTATCTTGGGACTCAGTTGCACAATTGGTCAAGAGGCCTTTCTGTCTCTGGAAACATACCCAAATAGGAAAAGTAAAAAAAAAAAACAAAAAAAGGGCTATTGTGCAACTACGTGAATGCCAGAATTTCTGCTGTCCACTGCAACTAGAATATTTAAAGTCAATATATTGATAGCAAATATAGATTTAGGCTTTACTTCCTAACTAAAAACAATTTTTTAGGAAAGATTGCTTTTTTAAATAACACTTTCTGTGGTCAAAGTAAAATATCTAAAGTTCGATCAGTATATTTATTAAGCAGATACCTTTAAATCTGCAACAATAAGAGTATTTAGCCATATGTTATTTACCCAGATTAGCTAGTTACCATTTTAAATCTTTGAACACATTAATGGTTTATGCTATTAACCTTTTTAACACAGTTTGCTATATTTCCAGCACCGTCAAAAGTTTGTACTGTTGAATCATAGTTTTCCAGGAGCAGTGACTGAGTTCTCAGAGAAGAGTGCCAGCAGATGTCATTTCAGCCTTGTAAATAAGCAGGAGAATGTTCCTTTGTGATTCTGATAAAGATAAGTCGCTGGCAGCAGCACAGACAGACACTGGAGGAAAGCTGCTCAACCATGGGAAGCATTTCCAGTCACGTTCTTTGTTCAGTGGAGTCTTGACTGTATTCTTTTCATTTTTCAAATTGTGTATAATGCTGCTATTTGGAGATTCTGAAAACTCTCAAATGTTAGAAAACTGTACCCTATAGGTGCTGGTGGTGTTAATCTTTTCCCCAGTGTAATATAATGTATGGTCCTCTTTGAAAATGAATACCTACTCTGTTTCCTAGATGTTCAAATAAGAGATAAACACTTCAAAATAATTCTTTTAAAAGATGGCTTTTCTTGAATCAATCGCAGGACAATGATGTAAATGCACAAAAATACAGTACAAGGCCTTCTCCTACTGTGAGAGATAACTTTGCTTTTCCCTCAGTGTCCATGAACCTGGAATTGCTAACAAATATGGAAAAGACATTCCGAGTGTTTTACCTGCACCTTTAAAATGTCATCAATCTGGAAATTTCAAAAGTCAGATTTTTGCCGGATACCACATTTCTTCACATTCTCTTTTGTTTAACTTTAGGCTAATTTGTCCTGACACTGCAGCTGCAGGCTCTGCACTGCACAGTCTGTCATTAAGAGCACCAAGAATGATCTGGAGGCTCGGAACTGTTGGAAGTTAATTTGGCGTAAACCTAACTTTCAAAGATCTCTTGAGCTATGACATTTCATGTCTGTGTGCAGTCACTTACACATCTGTTTTAAGAAGTTCTTGCTTATATTATAAATGTGACCTTTACAGTTATCGTTCAAAGTGCCCAGTGCTTTGAAGAAGAACCCCGAAGAGCGATGGAGATATTAGACTTGCTAAGCATGTTTCATAGTAATGTCAATGTCCATCCAATGTCCGTCCTTTTTTTTCTTTTTAATCACATAGCTGTCAGTCGGTAACACATTATGGTATTAGAACCTTGCGATAAAATTAATCATGGTTATCAAACTTCTATCTCCACACTTAACAGCCAGGGTCAGCTACTAAGAGTTTTCTCATTTGCAGACAAGAAAATCCCAAAGCCCCTTCCAACTTTAAATTCTGTAAACCCTCCCAGTTTAAATATTGACTTTGAGGCCCCCTAGATCAAAGTCAACCATATTTTCCTGATGAAGAAGTAGATATCCTCCTCTGTTTTTTTGTTTTTTTTTCTCTGACGTTGGAATAAGAGGACCTGGTTATAGAGTGCAATTCTCTGACTTGGGTTTAGCATCTAGAAAGCCTTGCCAGCCACCATGGACACCAGCTAACTCTGGAGACTGATCAAATGTACTGCCTTTAGAGATCCCTTTGCTAGTTGGTAACTCCTAATCTAGAAAAATCCATCCTGTTAGTTGATCTCATACAGGGGTCCTGTTGGTCAGTGAATTATCAGTGAATTATCTGTCCCTTTCAGATCCAGCCGTGGCAGCATACATGTGAATTTGTTATGCCTAAGCTGTTTTGGGTGTGCGTTTCAGATTTGCCCTTTATATTCTCCTAATGACTCTTTGAGACAAAGTTAAAGATTATGAACCTTAGCTTGAACTGACTGGTGTCATGGCAACTAGCACTTCACCTTTCGCTGGTCCCCACCTCATACATGCTACAATATTTGTGCACATTAATAATTCATTGCAAAGTGCCAGATCTCTTTGTGCTGTCAGGCTGTGTCAAGGACGGAATATGCTGTGCTATCTCAGATGTCATCTGCCAGACTGTTGAGGGCAAGAGTAATTAGAAAGGAAAACTAGTCAGGTTACTTGGGAAAATTCCTGAAAATGCATTGCTTTCTATTCACCCATCTATAGCATTTTTCTTGCAAAGTAAGGAATAGAATTAGTGTTGATCAAAGTTTATTTAATAATTCTCCCCAGACAAAAGGCAGGAGTTTGGTTCTGGAAATAACGCACAAGCGGTAATTGCTCGCCTCTGTTCAGGCAGCAAAGGAAATGATTAACAGCATTGGTGCTCAGTCTCATGTACTGTGCTCCAGTAGGAACCTGAGCACAGGCTTAAAAGAAACCTGAGCGGTCCTGATGTGGGTTCTCTCATCCCGGGCTTGCCTCTGCCTGGCACAGGGTAGGAGCTGAGTACGTGTGTGACGCAAGCTTTGGAAAACAGCATTGTGAGTTCCAAGGCTGACTATGTGGCCTTGGATAGCTTACTTCACCTGCAGTCTCCCCAGCAGGTCGTGTGTTTCGATGTTGTTAGTAGTAGTTGTAATTATAGTACTACCTACAATTTGGTGAGCCCTTTAAAATGAAGAATGTAGGTCTCTGCCTTGAGATGTAGAAAATGCAAAGATATATTGGGCCTCATTTATACAGAAGGCCAAATTTGTCCCTGATTAGGCAAAGAAATCACACACTTTAAGTTTTAAACTGAACATTGACCCACCATGCTTCATAAAAAAAAAAAAAAGCAAAGTTCATATTTAAACCAACAAGTATCACACTTTACCAGCTAATTAAAATTGAAACATATTTTTCTGAAAAATATATTTATAATCCACAATTGGAAAAGACTTTAGTCACATAGCCATATTTGGATTCTTTGGTTTCTCTTTATCTTTTTTTGTTTTCTTCTTTCTTTTAAATACAAAACCAGTAGCTTAATTCCCCTCCAAACAACTTCGGAGTTGTGGGCCTGGGAGAAACAGGCCCAAATTACATTTTTTAGAATATACAGCCATAGTACACTGCACATATGAAGAACAAACTACACCTGTTTTGCATTTAATGCACTGATTTAACCCAATTAAATGCTGGTGAGTATAAATTCTGCTCAGAGACAGGAATGAGACTAGCTCCTGTTTTACTTTTCATTGCATGGCCGTAATACAGTGCCTGTGTGTGAGAGATGTTCAAGAATTACTTGTTGAATGGATAAGTTAATACCAAGACTAATTTCAGGGGAGAGGGGAGGGGACATTAATCAGTTTCAGGACCTCACAACACATTAAACTTAAAAAATGGTTAGGCACTTGTTAATCTTCTATCACCTACCTTTATGTGGTGCTAGGGATCTGGATTAGTCATTTAGCACCTGCAGGCAAGACCGTAGCACGTGAATCCGGGGAAGTCATTAGAGCTAGCCCTCTCTGGTGTGTGAGTTTCTAGTCAGAGCCGGCCACCAGCTAGAGTTACGGTGGACGCTGGCCACATGAGCAGACACTGTTGTGGAGCCCAGTCTGTCAGGCAACCGAGTAGCAGATTCTTACTGGTATTTTATACTGCATGTAACTTCTTAGGATTTAACATTACTAAGTTCTTATATTTAGCTATATTAAGCAATTTTAAAACAGATAAATAGGACTCCTCGTACTAAATTTATCCCTGTCTTCCAAGAGTAGACAAACTTGTTAATACCTAGAAATGATCTCTGGTTAATATATAAGCTTCTTTGTGATGTTGCTTTATTTCAATTCTGTAATATAATGGCCATAAAGAAATTACAGAGCCTAAGGTTGAACTCATAATGACCTGAAGTACCAGTTCTTGACTTTTTTGGGTATGGGACAGACCAAAATAATAATTAGTGTCATAATTACCCTAATGATTCCTGTTTACTACTACAAAGAAATACAATCAAGCTGAAACGTGTGTCTCTTACCTTGGCAATGCAGTCATGAGAAGTGTGTTCACTTGCTCAGCTCTGCAATTCCTGTCACTGTGTAGTAACTCTCCCTTGATATTTGGAAGTCTGATCTGGGTCTTTCAGCTTAGTCTGGGACAGCCACACTAATAAGTATGAGACAATCAAAATCGAAACACCATCATATGTTAAGGTGAATGGTGCCGACTCTGTGTCTTAGAGAAATATAAACAAAGTCAGGCTGACCTAGAGTAATATTAGATAAAGGCCTAACATCTTAAGTACTTTCAATAAAGAATTACTGGGAGGCTGCAGTGACAAATTAATATGAAGCACTTTGAAAAGCATAAAAGACAATATAAATACATGGTTAATCTTACGGTTTGTTTTATGTAGGAAGGGCTTGAGGGTAGTTGTTAGAGAAGTGTTCATGAGTAAAAATGCATGGGTGAGAATAAACATGACACAGGTACTAGTGAGGAGACCCAGACACATGGGATGTGAGTTGGGGGCAGAGAAACTGCATGATGACCCAGGAGACAGACTGGGGAAGACCTTGGGATACTTCACAAAGATTCATCTGACAAGTGTATGCATCATGGATTGCAGCAGGGAAGAACTTCAGAATTAGTGGAATCACTGTTTTTGATCTTGTACATGTAAAACTTATCATAATAACTTAGAAATTCATGCAAAAACTCAGTAATATCTTAGCCAGGAAATCCTGTGAGAAGGGAATGTACCTCTTCCTTGAGTCTGCTGTGTAGTGTTGCTTTTTTTTTTTTTTAACTTCATAAATCACAGGAAACTGCTGGCAGTAGGATGTAACTCAATAGTAGACAGATTGCTCTTTGCTGCTTTCTTTTAAGAAGCAGGTTATAAAACTGTTGGGAGCCTGGAAGAGTAGTTAATAGATCATCTTAAGCAATTTGAAGTAATTTTTTTTTATATATACAGGCTTGCATTTGGGAGGCAAGAGAGCTAGAGGGGAAAGACTTTAGTGAGTAAGAAATCAGTACTGCCCTGAAACGCGTATGACACATGCTGCTACATCGAGTGGCCATCACCTGCCTCCATGGAGAGCCACTGTAGCAAACCCCACGTGGACAGAGTTAGCATTATGGCCCAGTCTTCATTATAACGGTTCTGTTCTTTCACCTCGTTTTTCATGTCCTAAAATACTTTGCCTCTTGCTAGTACACTTTGTTAATAAACCTTTGGATGCTGGAGCATTCTGCTGGAGTATTCTTTCATGGGTCTGTCACTATATAGACACAGTTATAAGGTACACATCAATATTAATCCAAGGCACCTTTTCATAGGTAGGTTGGAGGGTAACTGTGCTGAAGTGTCATGAGCATTAAAAGACTCTGGCTTAGGACTAGTTTAGATTAGCAGATAACTATCACTTGAAAGGTGATTAAGAGCCTTCTCCTAATGGCTTTCTTTTCATCTCTGGACATTGTCCCCAAAAGCTCTTGTGCTGCAGTCTTTCTGGTCACGACTGTTATAATAGGCATGCATGCCAATGATACAATGCTCAGTCAACCAGACACGTAGAGGATCTTGCCTTTTCGATAAGTGTAAAATATTTGTATCTGCATTGGGAAATGTAATAACATTATGTGGGTAAAAATTTGTTTTGTGATCTTGGGTTGGGTTTCAGATGAAACTCATGATGTCAGTTCTAAAGCTTGAATCTTACTTTTCTTTCAGACCACTAAGGCTTTTCTTCCTACGATGCTGGAGATTAATCATGGTCATATTGTGACAGTTGCAAGTTCCTTGGGATTGTTCAGTACTGCTGGAGTTGAGGTTTGTCAGATATAAAGCATTTCCTAGATTCAATCCCGTTATCTAGTATTGAATACACCTGAATCCTAAAGAGAGTACCCGCTGCACGTATATTCGTGAAAGCGCTCTCTGCCTGTACGCTATGTGTAAGATGCTCGTAGTAGCCCTGGGCCAGCTGTTGAGATGGAATTCTCCCTCTCCTGCTATAAAATCACTTATGCTAGTTCAACAAAACAGCAGCAGCAAGAGAAGTAGGTGGGCCATTCCTCAGTATGACATATTCATTAGCAGCTTTGCTTGATGGTGCTGGGAGGCACAGGGTAAAGAATGGAATGATGGAGGGCCAAGGCGGTGCTGTAGGGCACAGATAAATGAAGCCGAAGGTTCACCTTCTGTTTTGGTCAACTTGCCCAAACTGAGCTACCTTGGATGAGCTAATAATATGTAGTGGTTATGGCCGATGTCAGGTGTTCTGCGTTGTAAGTTTGCAGAACTGGGTTTCATCAAACCCTACTCTTCACCATATGCAAATTAGAAACCATGCATGTATATAATAGCATCCTGTGCTGTTTGGCCTATGGGTGTCTGTAAAACATCACTCAATGCAAATATGCAACAGGACACAGACTAGGTAGCTTCTATTATACATTCAAGGGATTTATATTTCTCTTCCTAAATTTAAAGTTGGGTCATGGGCAAGAACTCTCTCTATATATTGTATACCCTTAGCTTAAGTTCTAGTTTAAGTTTACAAGGTATAGTTATCATTTTCATTTTACCTTCACCCTAAAAAGAAAGTCAGATCATAACAATTTACAACCTAAGCTAGACTTGCCTTTGTTCTTCATGCATTAATTTAAACAAACTGGTTTTTCAGTCTCGTTTACTGAACAAGAGACCATTTGTAAATTTTCCAGACACTTCAAAGTGAACGTCTCTCCATTTTTAACTTCAGCTTGTTAGCTTTCATAGAATCCTTTGTGGTAACTTCCCCAACGTAATATGATATTTAGTTGATGTGGCAAAAAGTGTTCATCTGTTTCTGCTGTTGCTTTGAAAATATTATTTCTGCACTGAACCACATCTGATACCTGTCTTTTAAAATGGTTTCCTTTTCTTTGCTTAGTCACCTGTAACCTTTTGTATCAAACATCTAACCAAAGTAATAGGACCAGGGAAGCTTGAATTTGGTCAGGGATTTGGGCATTATACTTAGTACTTCTGTTCTCTCCCCTACCTCCCACCTTAGGATTACTGTGCCAGTAAATTTGGAGTTGTGGGTTTTCATGAATCCCTGAGCCATGAGCTAAAGGCTGCTGAAAAGGATGGAATTAAAACAACCTTGGTTTGCCCTTACCTTGTAGACACTGGCATGTTCAGAGGCTGCCGAATCAGGTCAGTGAGAACCTATCTTATTACTGATAAAAAGAATGATATTGGGAGAATGTGTGGAATTGGATCCTCAAACATAGTTGGCCTTGCATTTTAACTGTCATTTGACAATTAATCTGTGGTTTTCATTGGTCAAGGTTTGTAAAATTGGTATACAAGATTTGCAAGTGAGGGACTGGTGCCACACTAATATTAATTTGCAGAAATCAATCCAGAAACATCAGATAGGAAATAGCTTCTCTACAAGGAGAAAACGTAAATACCCACTATTTTCTTAGAAGCTACATCTTTAGGGGATATTGCGTTTCTTCGGTATCAGTGTTGGTAAATAAAGGCTCCAGAAGAAAATTCCTTCATGTGACTTTGGTTGAATGTGAAGCAGTGTCACTGTCACAGAAGAGTAACATGCCCCTTTTCTAAAAAGACTGTTGACTGTTACACTCCAGCTTTGGAAACTTCCTTTTTGCAGCAAGTGTATGTAGCTAGATTCACTAGGACAGAATGAGAAGAACCATTTAGATTTATTAAAAAATAAAATACCCACACACGTAGAAAGGAGGCACATGGTGTGAATATCAAGTTCTATCTGATTTGAGCTCAGCAGTATAAACAAAACCATGAATCATTAAGAGGATACTTGTGAAGACATGCTTGCTTTGAGATGTTTGCTTGGGTGAATTTGAAAGGCAAAGGAAGATAACCAAACCAGTTCCCTGTTAGTTGGGGGCCATTCCTCACACATACTGAACTGAATAAGCAGCATCGAGTAGGTGGAAGGCGATTTGAGTCATTTCAATCTCAAGCTGACTCCAGGTCTGAACTGGGAAGTGGACTCTAGCTCTGCCTCTTATCCTACGTGTGTGTGTGTGTGTGTGTGTGTGTGTGTGTTGGTTTTGGTTTTTTCCCTCTTATGCACTTAGGAACCAGTTGCTAAGGAGCCGTTTCCCCTGTAGCATAGCAACAGGTACAGGTGTCCAAAGCTGTGGTGGGACAATGCAGATAATATTATTAAATTATTTCAACATGTAACTTCATGAAGTAAGCTGAAAATGGGATGTCTATGTGCCCTTCATTTCAGAGGCCCCTTGAGAATAATCTGCCTTAGCTTTTCCCATTCAGGCATCCTGGAAAGTGTATAGCCAACTTTCATTTCACCCAGAAAGGTTATGCCAGTGTTTATTATATACCCTCATTTTATCTATAACTAATACTAAAAGCTTGGCATCTTGTTAGTGTTTGCTATGACAAACACCCTCTCCTTTTTCTATTGAGGGCCAAAATTAGAAAAATAATTCGAAATAACATTTTAAGGCATCTTAAAAACATGACTCTCTCACTTTACAGAAAAGCAGACTGATCTTGCTTTTTGTTTTTCCTAACTTGTCTTCCACACTATGCCAATAAAATGTGTTCATAGTAGGAAAATTTGGAAAATACAGAGAAACACCATGAAGACAACAGAACGTACCCAAAATCCCATCACACAGATAACGTCACTGTTAGTGTTTTGATATGCATTTCCAGTCTTCCCTATTGTTTAAATTCTTAATTTCTTTTTTGAATATATAACTTCAAGGAAAGAAATTGAGCCTTTTCTGCCGCCCCTGAAGCCCGATTACTGTGTAAAGCAGGCCATGAAAGCCATCCTCACTGACCAGCCCATGGTCTGCACACCCCGCCTCATGTACATCGTCACCTTCATGAAGAGGTAACTCGGAGGGGTTCCCTCGGTGCTTGAGTCTTTCTGTGCCTGCCTGATGTCTAGATTAACACGGGTCTCTGGGTCCGCTA
This sequence comes from Mirza zaza, assembly GCA_008750895.1. Taxonomy (NCBI): domain Eukaryota; kingdom Metazoa; phylum Chordata; class Mammalia; order Primates; family Cheirogaleidae; genus Mirza; species Mirza zaza. The sequence goes on along the minus strand of VSMD01003158.1, from coordinate 47,218 downwards.
ACAGCTGTGACTCTCCTTTTCCAGCATCCTACCTTTCGAAGCAGTTGTGTGCATGTATCGGTTCCTAGGAGCGGACAAGTGTATGTATCCCTTTATTGCTCAAAGGAAACAAGCCACAAACAATAATGAAGCAAAAAATGGAATCTGAGAATCTTCTCGTATGGAATATCGTTTCTACCAGAAGATAATCAAGATGTTTCAGTCCAAGTCACATCAACATTACTGACATTCTGTGGATTCTAACCCTTGTTGATTTTTTTTTTAATCAACTTTTTAAAAAAAAAAATAAAGTGTAAATTAACTGACTAGGAAAATGTACTTGGAAAATGTGATCGGTAAAAGTGAGGTTAGGTTGTTGCCAACAGGGTCCTTTTAGACAGAACCCTAAAACCAGTCAAATCTTTAGATAAGCACTGTGTGACATCTTCAGGTTACCATTATTTTTTTAATGAGCAGAAAGTCTAGAAATGATAATGACGATGTGTTTCACGTATGTGATTTTTTTCAGAATTTTCCCATAGAGTTTATTCATTCTTGTCATTAAATTAGCCAGTTGACATCCTTGCATCTCCAAGGACTGATAGTGCTATATTTTCTAATGTTTTCTAAGTTTTAGTTTTGCAAAGCCTATGTGGTTTTTTTCATGGTCTTGTATGTTCAGCTCTTTTAAAAAGGAATTTTGAAATCTCCATCAATTTGAAGCAGATGATGTCTGAGTGTTACAGTGAAGATGATCAGGTCTCTTTCTTAAAGTCATAATGATGAAAGTATTAGCTGAATTTTTAAATTTATCTCTGAAATACTTCATGAAGTATCTGGAGACCTAGTTATCCAAAAAGATATCATACATTTTCTACCTATGAATTTTGCTGCATACAGAAAGTGCCCTTTCCTCAGGAAGTTGCTATGTTTCATTTCCTTGGATGGACTCTTATCTAGAATACATAGCAGCTCTACAAAGAAGCAGTTTCTAAAAATGGGAACTTCTACATTAAAAAGTCCCCATTTTTGTGCCAACTATGATTAGTGAGGGGGAAAAATCTTATTCTATGGAGTATGTATGGAAGGGTGTAAAGATTCTTTCGAAAGGTTTATTCACATTGTAGAACAGCAAATGACATTTTTACAGTATTTTTTTGTAAAGCAAACTATTTTGTGCCTTGAATTTGGTATATGTGTATTAGTGAAACATTGTAAAAGTGAACTTCTACCTCTGTATCTAAGTGTATACCATCCACTTGTAAATTCCTATAAACTATTATGTGATTGCTTTTTTTTAGACTGTCTTGTTTAAATAGTGACCAATGTTTAAGGCTATTAAAATAAGCCAACTTTTACTAATTGGGAAGTTTTATAAAGGACTGATTAAATTTTAAAAATTAACTTACATGCAACTGACTGTGTGATTATTAGTTATCAGCAGTGTTGTAAGGGAAATCATTGTGTTCTTTTTTTGTCAAACCCCACCTTAAAGAAAATTGAATGGGATTGTGCTGGGGAGCACATATTAACAACCCAGGGTGCCATTCAATCAAATAGCCAATGTTACCATCTACCCAGGTTAGATACTTTATTAAAGGCTTGTTTACACTAAAAGTGGGAAAACAGAATCCCACTACATGTGTGTTTATTTGACTGCACTGCAGATAAAATCTGCACTGTATCCACATACAGGAAAGGTCCTGCTGGCTGCTGGTGTTTCCAACACAGCACAAGTCTAATTAAGGAAGAGCTTCATTGTATGTTTGAGTTTCTCTTTACGAAAGATAATCAAACCTCAAGGCCATTATAACAATGGAGGCACTGGCTGCCTCTTAATTTTCAATTATGGACCTAAATAAGTACTTTGAAATGGTCTCATAACAATGTGGGTTAGGGACAGATATTTTCAGAGGTTAGCCTGGTCTGCTTCCCAGCTAGCCTGGAGCACACTCAAACAATCCTAGATAAATCTGTTCTACTTTAACGACCCGTCGTTCATCAACCTTAAACCTAAGGAAAGTCTTCTTTACATTTAATTTTATTCTTGTGCGTTGTAACTTAAACCTATTTCTGTTTTTGTTTGTTATTGCCCTTACAAGATTGTCCATCTCTCCAAGTTCAATAAACCTAATTCATTTAACGTTTTTGTAGAAGTCTTTCATTGCCATGTCCCAGCCCAGTTTAATTACTTCTGTGGCTCTCCCTTGAATGCCGTCCAAATTCTCTTTCTCATCTTCAGCTGTGGAATTTGGAAAGGGATCCAGTTAGTACAAGTTTAGAATTATGGGATTCCTACATGTTGTATTTCTTCATCCCAGGTCCCTATTCTTAGTTAATGCTACATTGCTGATTGTGTGTGTGTGGTGGTGTTTTTTTCTAAACTCAAAGTCTCTTCTAGCCAAGCCTGCATACTTGTGTTAATCACTTACGTGATGGCCAAGGTCACTTTTGTGACTGGTCATTTATCTACATCTACCCCCTCCCCGACCTTAACATCAATGCTGACTTTGAATGTGTTCTCTTTCCTGTCATCTGGCCCATTCATGCGAATGTTCAGTGCCACTGGGCTCCAGACTGTCGCCCTAGGGAGCACCACGGCTAGTACCCCAGCTGCCCCCAGCTAGTACTGACCTCTCCTTCTCTCTAACCTTTCAACCAGTTTAATGATAATCATATTGAGTGGGACCCAGGAACCAAAAGTTTTAAAGCTGGCAAAGATAAATTCCAACTATTGTTTTCCCCTTGATCTACCAGGTCTGCTGCTCTGTCACAAAAGATTAGATTAGCTTCACAGGATTGAACTGTAGAAAGCCAGGCGCGCGCGTGTGTGTGTGTGTGTGTGTGTGTGTGTTTTCTAAGTATCCTATTTCCCTGAAAGGTTATACCTTTCAAGTTTTTCCCAAGTTAATGTCTTTTTCAAAGTTTTCTTTTCCAACTGGCAGAAATAATTCTAAATTGATGTTGACCTGAATCTTGGAAATTTGCTTTTGCCTCCAACAGAATATAAAATGAGTGGGGTTGGGGTTCTTTCCATGCCAAGTGTATTGCCTGTGTCTGATTAAAAAGAGGAGCAGGGAAAGCGAGGCTGTAATGGCTCAGAAGTGGCTGGACACAGGGCCAGGGCACGTGCGCTCAGCATTCGCACACAGTCGGCTCAGCAGGTACACCTGGCAGGCATCTGCTAGGCCGAAGAGACTCGAGTAGCTTGCAGGTGACTCACAAGTACAACTATGTGTACATTTATGTGCATGTGCTACAGAAGAATCCTCAGAGGGTGATGAGGTCTCTGTAAGAGCTGAGGGAGAGGCGGCTTTTGAAGTTGGGAATGGGAATTTGGGCATTCCAGGGAACAGATTGTCAGGAAAGGCCCAGAGATCAAACAAGGAAGATTATACTCACTGTGGCTGAAACACAGAACAAGGGCAGAGAATGGCATGCGTTCCCAAGGAGGGCCCCTCTTGAGAATGGCCTTCATTCCGGGCTGAGGAATGGATTCTTCATTTGATACAGAAGAGGGAAGCCCTCAAAAGTTTTTTAGCAAGAAAGCAACATGAGCAGAGTTGTGAGTTAATAGGATTGCTTGAAGGTGATGTAAAGAACTGCAAGACGCGGGAAGCAGGGAGACCAAGTAGGACAGAAGCTCGTGGCAGCTGTCCACTGGGAGGTGACATGAAAGAGCCTGCAGGGGAGCGGGGAGCAGTGAGATGGGGCAAGACCGCTCTTCACCTGTTAAGAGCCAAGTGGTTTCAAGCGGGAAGAGTGGAATTCACAGTGAATCTGATTTAGAAATGCTGCATTTGAGATGCCAGGTGACAGTAACCAGCAGACAGGTGGATTCCTAGCTCTGGTCCTCAGGAAAGAGGTTGGTGCTAGGATTCTGCAGTCACCCACACAGAGGCTGTGAAGTGAAGCATACTGGGCAGAGAAAGCACACGATGAGGAGAAATCCAGGGGGCGCAGCTCGGACCGTGAGAGAGCAGCGGCAGGAGTCATAAAAGGTGATGGGAGGAAGGGAACTTCCTCCTCCCAAGGAGAAACCAGACTAGAAACAATTATCTCCTCTGCCTGGACCTAATCCTCAGGCTGAGTCACACTTAAGAACACTCAGTCTGGCCCAAGAAAAAGAGTCTGTGCGGCCAGCCCTGGGGCAGAGGCCCAAAAGGTGAAGGGCAGTGTTAACAGATAGCACATGGAGTCTTTGACCACGCACTCGGGTTTCTAGTAACTGAATCCATTGTTAAAGCTACCAAAGCAAAATTTCTTCCTAAGTGAAACCTGGAAACTGTTGTTCTTTGGCAATTTTGTTTGCTTGGCCTCAGAAGTCTGACTTGCTTTAATGCACAGGCAATGTTTCATAAGAACCCTGGGGAAAAACAAAATGCACTTCAAGTATCACCAAATGGATACATGTTAGTTCAGATGAACCCGTTTTATGTGCCAAAGAGATGAGACAGGACCAGCTTCTATCAGTCTGCTCGAAGAGTGGAGCTCTTATCTGGTCCCAGAAACACTAAACTCACTGCAGGCCAAGGACTGGTCCAGGGGCACGTCTCAGGTCAGGAGGGACATCCCAGGGTACCCCTGGCCCACAGTCTAGCTACTATCTATTCTGACTCTTTCTGGGGCTCACAGTGCCTACATTATGTTACAATAGCTGTTTCAAAGCACATGTTTCATAAGGCATCTATCTTTTGGACAAAAAAAGCATTAAGAATGTGCAGCCACATAGTCCAAAGAATCCTGCTCACTGAGTACTTATTTCTCATTTCACTTGCTCTGTTGCTGCAGAGAACTCACACTACATCTTCCGGGAGCTCTCAACAGGTTTCTGAGCTGTGACTGTTGAAACCTGTCTTACCACCAGCAAAAAGCAAGAGAATTAATTGATTAGCAAGAAAAACAAAGCATCTTCAGCCCAGATTCTAAGTTTGAGGTTTTCCTGTCAAGCTGATTGAAACCATGCTGCTGGGAGAGAGATGTGTGCATAGCAGCCATGAAAAATGCCTCCTCTCCTTGCCCATGCCACCTGGGTGGTCCCAGGGAGGAACCCGAGCCTGGCTCCTCCATCCCAGCCCTCCACTGCATGTGGCCGTCACATGGCTCATCTAGGACCTGAGTGGCCCAGGGGGCCAATGAGCAGGTGGGGTCCTGCCCTGACACAGGTAAACTACGAGTGTGAAAAGCACCGTATCCTGCAGCTGGAGAGCTGCATACTGTTGTGGATTGGGATCAAGGGCCCCACAAAAGGCATGTTGAAGTCCTAACTCCAGCACCTGTAACATGTCGTTATCTGGAAATAGGGTTTTTGCAAATGTAATCAAGATGGCATCACATTGGCTTCGTGTGGGCCCTAACTCCAGTCACTGCTGTTCTTATAAGAAGAGACACAGAAACAACACAAGGAGAAATGTAGTGACAGAGGCAAAGATGGGACCCAGGTAGCTACAAGCCAAGGAATGCCAAGGAATCGTCTCAAGGACCAGAAGCCAGGAGAGAGGCATGGAACATTCTCCCTGAGAGCCTCCAAGAGGGGAGCAACCTGCTGACACCTTGAGTTCAGACTTGTAGACTCTAGAAATGTGAGAGCAGAGATTTCTGTTACTTTAAACCAGACAGATGGCGATACTTTGTTACAGCAGCTGATGCAAAGGAGTGCACCGGCCTGAGCTCAAAGCCAGCTCTGCCCCTCCCTCGCCGCAGATCTCGGGCCTTTGTTTTAACCCAAGTAAGTCTCAGCCTCCTCACGTGTTAACTGTGAATAATAACAGGACCTATGTCAAGAATATTGTGGCTTAAATGAGATAATTAAACGAGGGAAAAAAACGTGAGGAACATGAAAGAACACATATAAAGTGCGTAGTACCATGCCTACTACACCTTGGGAGATTGTATTAGTTTGAATCTCATGAAATTACTATAACTCAACTGTGTTGACCTACCAAGAAAGGCAATTTTTTTCTTTTTTCTTTTTTTTTTTAACTTTTTATATATTTTTTAGGACAGGGTCTCACTCTCTGTCACCCAGGCTTGAATACAGTGGCACAATCATAGGTCACTGTAACCTCGAACTCCTGGGCTCAGGCGATCCTCCCCACCTCAGCCTCCTGAGCAGTTAGGACTACAGGTTTGCACCACCATGCATGGCTAATTTCTGTTTTGTTGTTATTGTTTTTTGGTAGAGACAAAGTCTCATTATGTTGCCCAGGCTGGTTTCAAACTCCTGGGCTCAGGCAATCCTCCCACCTCAGCCTCCCAAAGTGCTGGGATCACAGGTGTGAGCCACTGTGCCCGGCCCCCTAAACGGCCATTCATCTGGTTCAGCCTAACTAACAGTAATGATGGGGGTGTAATGACAGTGCCCATACCAGAGTCCCTCTTTATAGTACTATTTTGTGTTTCCAGCAACAATTCACAGTTTTCTGACACCAACTGGGTGTCCGGTAATTCAATCCAATTCTGTCACTCCCTGGAGTAAGCACAGACTCCACAGGTTAGGTCTCAATCCCACAAGACTGTCCCCACTTCAGGTGCCGCCACAAATGGGGTCCCCAGGCTACCCACGCATCGGCCTGGCTGTCTGTCTATAAAATCAGGAGTTCCCACAACCCCCACTCAGGTTTGATAATGTGTTAGAATGACCCAGAACTCAGGAAAACACTATATGGCACTAACAATTACAGTTTATGATAACAAGACACACATGAACGGCCAGGCGAAGCGCGGCACAGAGCAAGGCGTGTGGGAAGGTACAGAGCTTCCACGCCCTTGGGGGGGGGAGAGCCCCCCTCCCAGCACCTCCACCTGTTCACCAACCTGGAAGCTCTCCAAACCTCGTTGTTCCAGAGTTTCTATTGAAGCTTTATTACGCAGATATGATTGACCAAATCATTGGCCACTGGTGAATGAATTCAATCCCTGTCCCCTCTTCTCTCTCCAGAGATGGAAGGGGGGATGGGTGTTGAAAATTCCAGCCCCTCCCTTGAAACTCTCTAAGGGCCCAGACTGTGCACCTCATTAGCATAAACTCAGGCTCATTATGAATAACAAAAGACCACTCCCATCACTCTGGAAATTCCAAGGGCTTTAGGAGCTCTGTGCCAGGAATTAGGGACAAAGACCAAATATATTTTTCCTTATACAGCAAGTACCTACTGTGTTGTAACCAGTTATTTGCATATCTGAGGACAAGTGTCCTATTCATTGATCTCAGTAGTCCCAGTTCTCCACACCTCACATGGGCTTAAGCACACAGTAGATGCTCAATAAATGCTGACGCACACGACCCTGTATGCCCTTCACATACCTGGTGGTCATCTCGTCTATGAAGTAGGAATACGTTAACTTCCGCCTTACCCAGGAAAGGGACTCTCCCAAGTCTTCTGTGCACTGAAGCATTTGTTATTTTCCCTGCTCTGCTGCTCCTAAATGAGTTCCGAGAACAAAGGCATTGACTATTTACATGTCCTTTGAGCCTTTGTCCTGACCAACCCCACCTGTATGGGAAAGGTTAGCCAGCCAGAAGAGTGTGCCAGGCAGCCCCCCAGACACTGCTGCTACCAAAATCGAACAGGGAGACAGAGTCCCCCTGAACCCTCAGAATATCTGGCCAGTCTTGGAAAGTTCAGAGCGTTAAGACAAAAGTTAGCCAGGTTCTGAAAAGGACAAATATTGAAGAAGATGCAAAGAAAGAGAACTTCCATCTGAGCCCTATAAACACTATTTTCTGGCTTGAAGTGACAATGGAAAGCTTATCCTTTTGTGTGCGTGGGGGGATGAATAAATAGAAATCCCTATCGTACAGAAGCTGCCTTTTATTTTCTCTGACTTTGGCAATGGCTTGGCATCGTCAGACTTTCTGGGATTTACTGCAGGATGCAGAAGGGTCTGTGAAACACCCCTGGGAGTGGACCTGAGATGCTTTTCTCAGGACGACTCTGGAGCCCGATCCACTGCCCTCAGCATTCCTGAAGCCTGAGAGCCAGGAGCACAGAGCCTGGCCTGGGAGTGAAGAAACGAATATGGCTGTCACGGAAGGAACTAGATGGAGCAAAAGCTGCGGCCCCGGGTGAGATCCCTTAACCACAGTTCCTCCAGCTGCTCCGACTTCCTGCTCCACCACTGCCTGGGATCTGTCCCTAAAGACCCACTCACAGCCAGCTGAAAGCCCAGGAAGCATTTCTCCTTACCTGCTGCGGATGCAACAGGGAACGCGAGTATATTCTGGAGAAGAGGGATCCACCAGATTTCCCTCTCCGAGACTGAGCTCTCGGGAACATGCTTCATTCACACCTCCAGGTTGTAGCTCATGAGCCACAGAATGAGAATTTTGTGCAATTTGGGCAATTCTGGCTTCTTCTCCATGAGGAAATGTCAGTATGAAATGATTTATCTTAAAAGGAAAGAAGTAGTATTTCATGTATGAGAAAAAGAAATTAAGTAACTTTGAAGCTCAGTTACATATCAGCTGAGAAAGAAGGGGTGAAGTCCTAGTGGACTAGAGAAAAATGCACAAAATTGCAGGATTTCCTAGGCCAGTCTACTTTGCTCTCCCTGGCTATGGAGGCTTGCAGGCTGAAGTAGATTTTTTTTTTTTATCAGTGTTGGAGTTTCCAGTAGTTTCTTATTGTATCAAGTCCCTCAAATCAGATTCATTTGCAGTCAAATTATTTACACACTGGAAAATTTGAGAAGCCAGAAGATCAAAAAGAAACCAAGAAAAGAAGCATCTGTATTTCCAGCTTCAAATGAAACCTGTTTAGGAAATGCTCTACTCTTAGAAGAGCAGCTACTTAAAAGACTTGAACCCTTGTGCACTCTTAGAAGGAATGCAAGATGGTGCAGCCCCTATGGAAAACAGAGTGGTGGCTCCCCACAAAATTAAAAATAGAATTGCCTTATGAGCCAGCAATTCCACTTCTGTGTATATACCCCAAAGAATTGAAAGCTGAGTCTCGAAGAGATGATTTGGGCACCCATATTTACAGCAGCGCTATTCACAATAGCAAAAGGTGGAAGCAACACATGAATCCATTGTGGATGAATAGCTAAGCAAAATGTGGCAATAAACATACAGCAGAATATTACTCGCCTCTGACAGGAAGGAAATTCTGACACATAGCACAATATGGATGAAGCTTGAGGAGATGATACTAAGTGGAATAAGTCACAAAAGGACAAGTATCATATGATTCTGCTGATACGAAGTACTCAGAGTAATGGAGTCAACACCATAGAGACAGAAAGTGAAATGGTGGTTGCCAAGAACTGGTGGGAGAGGGGAGTGGGGAGTTATTGTTTAATAGGTATAGAGTTTCAGTTTTGCAAGATGAAAAAAGTTCCGGAGATGAGTTGCACAACAGTGTAAATACACTTTACTCAACTGTACACTTAAAAATCATCAAGATATGGTACATTTTATATGTATTTTACCACAATTTTTAAAAAAATGACTAGCATGACCTGGCCTTTGGAGCCACTATTGAGAAGGCAGCTTTCCATCTATAAGTAGTGGCAGCAGATGGTCTCCTAACCCAATGTCATCCTCGCCTATGACAAGAGAGGAAGAAATCACAGGACAAACAGTATGAGCTGATGTCACATGCTGGGCATTGAAGACACAAAGAAGACCAGGACAGGAAGGTCCCTTGTTCTCAGGGCACCAAAGGCCAAAATATTTGGATGTAGTAATTAATCTATGAACGGTACAAAGACTTTTGACACAGGCACCTTCCAAGTGACCTGGCAATGCCTGCCCTGGCTTACTATGGCTTTTCAGCTCCCAGACCACTCCCAGGCACGCCCAGACAAGGATGTCAAGCGGGTACAAGAGGCCATACGGCACCATTTCCCCAAGGGTGTCCCTTGGAATGTTAGTCTCAGGAGATGCTACTAGAAACGCACTCCGGGGCCAAAGATTGTTCCCAGAAACACCATTAATGCCCCTCAGTACTGAGGGGCACTCAGGTCTGAGCAGCCCTGGGAATGCAGTTTTTACGCTTCACAGTGTTTGGTCCTGGCTGGACCAGGTGCTCTCCTTGAATCAGGACTGAATCTTGCTTCCCTTCCTCCCCGGGAGGGCTTGCCACCCCGTAGGCATTCAGGGCACATGAGCTATTGCACTTCGCACCTGTGGTCCTGCCACAGCTAAGGACCGTGTTTACCTTGTTGGGAACTAGCTCTCGGACTGGACTGGGGCAGAAAGCAAGGAAGCCAGACTGACTGTTCCCGAAAGTCTTCTGTCCCTTCGCCTCTGTAGTAGATGACCCGAGGTTTGCTGAGAAACCACGAGGCTGAGGTGCTGCTGGGGAACTGGCAGCTCAAAGGTAGCCGGCAGAGCTGGCCATGGCTCTGAGCAAAGACCCTGGGGGCAAGGAGCAAAGCCACCAGCCATTCTGAGCCTGCAAACCAGCCCAGATGTTCACATAGACACTCCCCGGTGGGAAAGAGGACAGCTCTGAATTTCAAGGTCTTTGGGCCACCTTTTCTCAGCCACATTCATATAGCTGAGTAATAGCAGCCCAGCCACAAGTCAGCACAACCCACTTGTTGCTGCATCTACAGGCAGTTCTTGCCAGGTTGTTAGTGAGGTTCCAGGCACTTACAGTCATCAGGTGAAACTTCCTACTCATCTCTCTCTCTCTCTCTCTCCCCCCTACCCCCCCTTCTCTCTCGGCTTTACCTATTCACAGGTGTGATCATCACACACTACAGCCTTGGACTCCTGGGCTCAAGCGATCCTCCTGCCTCAGCCTCCGGAACAGCTGGGACTACAGGCATGCCACCACACCCAGCTGCTTGTCAGTTTTTAATTGTGTATCATCTCATTTATGCATTTTCTCCTACTCATGCGCCTTCCCCACCTCCACTCTTGGCACCCTCCTGGATTCACTACCTCTCTGGGGAGTCCTGGGCTCTGGCCAGGCATTTACACTGCCTTCCCACCTCTGACACTGGCTGCCACGTTCACTCACCCCCATTTCCCTCAGCCCGGCCCAGGCCTTACTCTCCCCTGGGCCCCAGAACTGGCCAGCTACAGGCACCATCTCCTTCCCCCCACTGAGCTGTCAGAGTGCCGGGTCCCTTGCAAGGGGCACTTATTTTTCACATGGCAGCTGAAGGCAGCTTTGAGACAGGGATCTTACCTTATTTATCTTTGTATTCCTCCTCCCAAGTGCCACAGCCCCATGCCTGGCACACGATTGGTGCTTGGAAAATGTTAACTGAAAGAATACATGCCACTTGACAACTAAGAGTCAAATAGTGCAATTAGAAAGTGGGAAGACTTGAGCAGACATTTTTCCAAAGATATGTGAATGACCAACAAGCACCTGAAAAGATGCCCAATATCATTAGTCTTTAGAGAAATGCAAATCAAAACCACAATGAGATACCACTTCACACCCACTAGGATGACTATGATAATAATTTTTAAAAAGTAAATACTTAAATGTTCATAGTAGCACTATTCATGATAGCCAAAAGGTGGAAACAACATAAATACCCATCAATGGATGAATAGATAAGCAAAATATAGTGTATCCATACCATGGGATATTACTTGGCTGTAAAAAGGAATGAAGTACTATACATTCTACAGCATGGATGGACTTTGTTTTTTCTGTTTGTTATTTTGTTGTTTTGTTTTTTTCTTTTTTGGAGACAGAGTCTCACTGTGTCACCCAGGCTGGAGTGCTGTGGCACAATTATAGCTCACTGCAGCCTCCAACTCCTGGGTTCAAGGGATCCTGCCACCTCAGCCTCCTGAGTAACTGGGAGTATAGGTGTAAGTCACCACACCCAGTGTGCATGGGTGAACCTTGAAATCATTATGCTCTGTGAAAGAAGCCAGTCACAAAAGACCACAGATGATTCCATTTACATAGAATGTTCAGAATGGGCCAGATCTATAGAGACAGAAGGTAGATCAGTGGTTCTGTGGCACCAGTGGTGGGAGGATAGGGATGGGATCGCTAAAGGGTATGGGATTTCTCTAAAGGAATGAAATTGTTCTGAAATTGACTGTGATGATGGTTGCACATATTTGTCAATATATTAAGAACCATTCAATCATACACTTTAAATGGGTAAATTGTATGGTATGAAATTTATATTTCAATAGAGTTTTTTTAAAAAAACAGAATGAATGAACACATCTAATAAACTTTCAACATTCAAATGTTAGCATTCATGTCTAAGCATATCGATGCAATACTCCAAACGCCTGTGACATGCCATCATTTCAAATCGCTTGAGGTCCAATTTGAGTTCCGTAAGTGATCCCACTCACCCCGCACACCATGAAAATACTCCCCGGGCGACAAGATATGGTGAAGAAACTCAGAGACGAGCCATGGAAGGAAATATGGATTTTGTGGTTCTTAAAGAACCCTGCCCTTCCCCCCATGCAGAGCCCTAGGGAGGTAGCAATAGCCAAGACAGTTTTGGGGAAATTTGAGCCTAGAAGAGACCCATACCCCTCTCCAAGGGACGCTGTTTGGGCTGTCTGCTGCCTTAGCATGGCCCAGAGGCAGTAAATGACTTCTGGGCCCCAAGTCAGTTTCCAGTATGACTTGTGTTCTGAGTGTGGAGCTAAGCGAAGCCCTTAGAGAAACACGGACTCCAGGCGAGTGTCATTCAATAGCTCAGAGATGGTGTCCCACTTGGCCGAAAGAATATATGGGGATGGGACGTACTTGGGGGTATTTTGAACAGAATCAAGCAACGAATAAAGTGAAGCAACCTGGCGGTAAGGAGTTAGGGACTCAGGCCATATGGGAGACTTAGGCGATGGGATAACTTTAACCCTAGAGACTCCAGTCCCTTCTACAAGCATGGAGCTCTTGTTGTGATAGTTCAACGTGTCTGTAAGCATCACCAGGAAAACTGGGTCTTGAGTCCACAGCAAAATCTGCTGTCTCACCTCAGCCCACTGAGATGGAAACTGCAACTTGTTTAGTTCAACTTTGTTGTTTCCTCCATGAGTAAGTGTCTGTTGACATTGGGAAGGGTTCAAATTAAATATTAATACTTTCCTATTAGGTTTTGCAACAGCCTGTGTATATTGGGCATTTTGAGGGTTTATAATGTTTAAGAGGAGTTGGCATTAAAAAATATTATATATTAGCCTCATGATTCCAATTTGAAAAGTGCAATTGAGTAATGGTTTAGATTTGTGATTTTACTAGGTTTGCAAACAATACTGGAATGTTTATGAGAACTTGAGATGCACTACATTTTAAAGTTTAACTTATTATACTTATTAGAATTGTTTAAGTGTTTGGAAATGTTCTGGTTTTTAGGTATTTGAAGTGTTTATAAATAAATTCAAATTTACTAAATTTATAAATCCAATTTAAAATATATAAGGGGATTTAATGAACTAAGATGTAAAAAGCCCCTTTAAAAGTGACTGTTAAAATTTACTGGCTTTATAAATAAAGTAGTGGGAGTTATCAGTTGATGTTAAAAGCTTAAAGAAAATAAGGAGTTTTCTTAATGTATTGCTTAAATAATTAAATATAACTTAAAAAAAAAAAACCACAATTAGTGTCTCTTCTACACACAAAGCTCCCCTCCAAGGACATTTAAAAGTCAACTTACACTGGCCACAGCACCTGACAGGAGTGGCAGAGGGGCTGCCGGGGCCATGTGGATGAGGAGGGAGGACATCCTCGGCCACCAGGACATGCTGATGTCCAGAGCCATACGCTCCTGTCCCTGCTCTCTGCTGTGCACAAGCACAGATGCTCCATGGAGTTTCTTTTTTTCTTCTTCTTTTTTTAATCTTTTTATTATGAATATTTTCAAATATACAAAAGCTTGAAAACATATAGTACAATAGACACCCATTTATCCACCACCTAGATTCCACAGTTATAAACTTTTTGTCATAGTGGCTTCATTTACCTCTAACCAGATCAATCTGTCTATCTCTAGAACTACTTCAAAGTAATTTACAGATATTATGAGATTTTATCTGAAAGTGCTTCGGTATAAATCTCCTAGAAGGATACTCTCTTCTACTGTCATAATACCCTATCATCTGACAATGTTAAAGATTCCCTAATGTCACCTAAATCCAGGTCCGTATTCAAATGTGTCTGAAAGATGGGTTTTTTTTCTTTTTTTTTTTTTTGAGTCTGGTTTATTTAATTCACATTATTTTTTGAGATACATTTATGTCATGTGGTACATTCTGTTTTATTGCTGTGTAATATTTCCTTATTTTACATATCCATTCAACTGGTTATCTATATTATTGTTGTTTCTAGTTTTTGCCTATCCAAATGATGTTTTTAAAGCAACATTCCAAACAAAAATCACAAATTGCATGTCTCCTTGTATTATTTTAATCAAGAATAGCACTTCGCTGTTATTATTATCTAATCCACAGACAGACAGAGGCTAGTTTTCCCTGCAGAGGAGAACAGGCTCACCTTTATAATTATTTTCATGAAACTAATGTACTTGCATTGACTAAACCAGTTGTCTTGAAGAATGTCCTAAATTCTGAATTTATCTGCTTTTTCTTCATGGCAATGTTTTAACATTTATCTCTGTTTTTTTTTTTTTTTGTAAACTCGAAGTTAGGCCAAAAGTCTTGTTTAGGTTCAAGTTAAATATTTTTGGCAAGAATACTTTATAAGTGACATTGTATACTGAATATCCAATCCAATCAGGAGACACCTAATGTCAGGTTTTCTCACTGTAACTTGGTTAAGGGAGCAATGTCTGGGAAGTGCCTGGAACACAGCAAACACAAAATAAATGTTATCTATTAGTAACCCCATTTTACAGATGAGAAAACTGAGACTCTCACACTTTCAGCTAACTTTCTTCCAGTAACCTGGCTTTCAGGTGACAGAACGGGGACTCACGCCCAGGCCCTGTGATTTTGAAGCCAGCCTTCTTTCCCTTCATGATCCAAAATTTAGCTTCTTAGAGCTAAGAGGTTATCTTAAAAGTGATCCATTCACTCATTAGTTCATCTACCAAATATTTAATGAAAGCCAACTATGAGACCGTCAGCCCTCATTCTAGGCACCGAGGGTACTGCAGTGACAGACCAGATCCTCAGGGAACTACATTGTAGTGGAGTGAGACGGGCAGTAAACACAAGAAATAAGTAAAATTAGAGAGGATGTTACGCGACCTGGAGGAAAATACTGCAGGGTCAGGGGGGTGGGAGGGCTCTCACTGAAAAGGTAACCTTAGAGCAAAGACTTGCAGGAGGTGAGAGGGTGAGCCACAGAGAAACCCAGGGGGAGAGTGTTCTCAGCAATGGAAAGAGCCAGTGCAAAGGCCCTGAGGCAGCAGCACGGCAAGCATATTTGAGGAGTAGCCCCTCCAGCCCCCAAACCTGAGCCTGTGCAACAGAGAAGTCGCAGCACAGTGGAACCGCAGGCAGATTTGCAGATACATAGACATTTATGCTTTTGCTTCTTTAAGAGCCCATGCCTGGGTCCCACTCACGCACTCACGGGTGTATTTGTGTGCTCCTTGTCAACCTGTCCAAAGGGTCCTCCCAAGGCCCATCGCAGAGTGCGTGATTCTCCCACACAATGTACCTCCACAAAGAGAAAAAAGGAAGGAAGAGAACACCGCGCCGCAGTAGGGCAGATTTGGAGGTCCAAAGAGCGTTGGGCCAAAGCCACACCCAGGAGCTGGGCAGCCACCCCTCCCTTCCCTTCTCTGAGTCTTTTAGGCCTCCCTAGAGCCCCCCACCCACCCCTGTGATGGTGTCAATTTGCCCCAACTCAGCCTGCAGCCTTTTATGGGTAATTCTCAGTAGACAACATGAGGACAGCCAGTGGCAACTAACAGGCCGAACAATCCACTAGTCTAAATCAGTAAGAAGTTAGAGGTGAGGACTCCCAGAGGAGCTTGGAGTTGAAGCTGTGGGAAACTTGAGTTTCCAGTCGCTGCAGACCAGCACCCTTGATTTACCAAACTGGAGACTGGTAGATTCTGCTGAGCATGTGGGAAGAAGCTCTGGAACTCCTCAGGGTAGAATGTGGAGCCCACGTATGTTTTGGGCCTGCCTTGGAAGTGCCCTCCTTCCTTGGGCCTGGGTTCTCAGGCTGGAATTCGCATGTATAGGTTGATTTGAGAATGTGAACTGGACCGTCCTGGGTCAGTCATTGGAGGAGTCTGCTTACAGACGGCCTGAGACCAAGCACAGCTGCTGTGCACCATGCTGATCACAGAATGCATTCGCTGGCCTCGCTATGCAAACGAGGACACAGCTACAAGCATATACTTGGGATTTGGACTGGAGCACTTGCTTTCACGCCTGCCTAGAGTTCCTGAAGCTGGCTGGAAGGGACCCTAAGTGGTTAACCTGCTCCACCATGAGCATGAAGGACACCCAGCCTCTTCCTCAGACCAGAACTTGTGTGCAGGCTCCCCGCCCTCCTCCTCACACTCCATTCAGAACCCGGCTTCCTCTCCCCAGCAAGGATGCGCTCCACCATCTCTGATCTAGCACCTCTTGTATTTTCCTGGATGGAGCTGGAACCCATTCTACTAAGTGAAGTGTCCCAAGAATGGAAAAATAAGCACCACATGTACTCACCAGCAAGTTGGTTTCACTGATCAACACCTAAGTGGACATATAGGAATAACATTCATCGGGTGTGGGGCAGATGGGAGGGGGGGGGGGGATGGGTATGTACACACATAACAGGTGAGATGTGCACCATCTGGGGGATGGACACACTTGAAGCTCTGACTCCGGTTGGGGGGAAGGGGAGCAAGGCAAAACAGGTAATCTAAACATTTGTACCCCCATAATATGCTGAAATAAAAAAATAATAATAAATCATAATTTTTTTAAAAAACAATGAAATTAAACATTTTTTGAGAATGTCTCAAAAATTCTCAAAGATGAACATACTCAAAATAATATAGAATCCTTCTGGCTAAAACCAAAAGCAAAATAAAACTGCTATCTCACACACACACACACACACACACACACACACACAGAGTCTCTAAAAGGGATGGTTAAAGTAGAAGTTCAAAGTGACTTTCTTCTCTTCCACAGAAGTAAGCACTGTCCTGCCTAAGATTTAAAGCCTGAAGTGCAGGCAGGAGAGAATTGCAGATGGGGTAGAGGAAGCCACCCCTAGGAAAGGTTCGAAGTGGATTTCTCAAGAAGGATTTTCTGGAGTGTTCGGGGCAGGTTGACCAAGCCACGTGCCAAGGCGACTAAGGCAGGATTCAGAGTCAGTGCAGAGAGGCCCGAGCTGGAAAGAGAAACAGATTTTCTTCTCTGCCCTGCAGCACCCAGGCAGCAGTGGTCTGGGAGGCTACACTGGCCTTTCAAACTCTACTTCTTCCATTCTGTGTTCCTGGCCCCATCTCTGATGATCAGAGATGCACAGTTTTTAAAGGGTTTTTTATCAAAGTCTTGCTTGGACACAAAATGAGCTATTAAATGAGACCACACTCTTTTTGCTTTGAAGACTGGCACAGACAAATAGCAGATAAGAGAGTTCTTATGTAGTTCAAACGGAAGATGGTCCATAAAGAACTCGGAGGAGGCTTTCGAGCAGAAGAACAAACATGAACTTGATAGCCCGTGTCCACCTGAGGCTGAAATACAAAATGCCAAGCATAATGACAGCCGATCCTTACTGAGTGCTGGCTTTTAGATATGAGCTCATCTAATCTTCACCAACAACCCTGTGAGGCAGTTACTATTATTAAACTCAGTTACAGACATGAAACTGAGGCAGAGACATTGACTCGTGTAGCCCAAGGTCACATAGTTAGATGAGGCAGTGCCAGGATTGGGATGCTGGTCGTCTGGTTTCAGAGTTGGCACTCTTAGCTGCTCTCCTATCTCATGGTCTCATGAGACTCCCCTGGTCTCACACTGAGCCAGACACTGCCGTCCCTGTTTGGCAGAGGAGGGTGGCCTCCAATTCCTGTACCCACATGGAAGTAAAACTGGACCCAGGAAGCCAATCCCACACCCAGGTGAAGGGAAAACTAAAGGGAGATGTTGAATTCTCCAAATGCATTTCCCGGTACACTACAACCTCAGACAAGGCCATCACACCAAGTCCTGCCTCCGGTTGAACAACATACAGTGTATGAAAAGATGCTCAACATCATTAGTCATCAAGGAAATGCAAATCAAAACCACCACGAAATACCTCTTCACACCCACTAGGATGACTATAATTCCCAAAACAGAAAATAACAAGTATTGGTCAGGATGTGGAGAAATTGGAGCCATCATACATTGCTGGTGGAAGTCCTACGGTGGAAAAACATGTTGGCAGCAACTCAAAGGGTTAAATATAGAGTTACCTACAGCCCAGCAATTCCACTCATGGATATATACCTAAAAGAGTTAAAAACAGGCATTCAAGCAAAAACTTGCACACAAATGTGCATAGTGGCACTATTCATGGGAATCCAAAGGTAGAAACAATCCAAATGTTCCATTAATGGCTGAATGGATAAACAAGACGTGGTATATACTTGCCATGGAATATTTAGTCCTAAAAGTAAATGAAGTACAGGCCGGACTCGGTGGCTCACACCTGTAATCCTAGCACTCTGGGAGGCCAAGGCAGGCAGATTGCTCGAGGTCAGGAGTTCGAAACCAACCTGAGCAAGAGCAAAACCCTGTCTCTACTATAAACAGAAAGAAATTAATTGGCCAACTAATATATATAGACAAAATTAGCTGGGCATGGTGGTGCATGCCTGTAGTCCCAGCTACTTGGGAGGCTGAGGCAGCAGGATTGCTTGAGCCCGGGAGTTTGAGGTTGCTGTGAGCTAGGCTGATGCCACGGCACTCACTCTCGCCTGGGCAAAAAAGCAAGACTCTGTCTCAAAAAAAAAAAAAAGTAAATGAAGTACTGACATATTCTACAAATGTAGATGAACATTATGCTAAGTGAAAGAAAGCCAGACACAAATGATCGTATATTATATGATTCCATTTATTTATGGAAAATTTTTTAGAAGTTTTTTAATTATTACAGGCACGTAACAGTTGTATATCTTTATAGGGTACATGTGATGTTTTGACACAGGCATACAATGTGTATTAATCAAATCAGGGTATTGGACTACCCAACACCTCAGGCATTTATCATTTCTTTGTGTGAGAGACATTCCAATTCCATTCTTTTAGTTATTTTAAAGTGTACCCTAACTTATTGTTGATTATAGTTACTTTGTTGTGCTATCAAATATTGTTCATTCTATCTATCTAACTATATTTTTGCACTCATTAACCATCCTCACTTTATCCCCTTAAAATCTCCCCGCTACCCTTCCCGGCCTCTGGTAACCATCATTCTATTCTCTGTCTAGAATGATGAGACAAATGAGATCAATTATTTTTAATATTTAGCTTCCATATATGAATAAGAACATGTGAGAATCATCTTTCTAGTTTATTTCTCTTAACATAATGGTCTCCAGTTCCATCTATGTTGTTTTAAGTGACAGGATTTCATTGTTTTTGTGGCTATATAATATTTCATTGTGTATATGCACCACAATTTCTTTACCCATTCATCTGTTGATGGACACTTGGGTTGATTCCAAATCCTTGGCTATTGTAAATAGTGCTGCAATAAACATGGGAGTGCAGATATCTTTCTGAGAGTGCCGTGGCATCAGCCTAGCTCACAGCAACTTCAAACTCCTGGGCTCAGGCAATCTTGCTGCTTCAGTCTCCTGAGTACCTGGGACTACAGGCATGTGCCACCATGCCTGGCTAATTTTTTCTATATATTTTTAGTTGTCCAATTAATTTCTTCTATTTTTAGTAGAGATGGGTCTTGCTCTTGCTCAGGCTGGTTTAAAACTCCTGACCTTGAGCGATCCTCCCGCCTCGGCCTCCCAGAGTGCTAGGATTACAGGCATGAGCCACCACACTTGGCCCCTTTGCCCATTTTTAATTGGATTGCTTGATTTCTTCCTATTGAGTTATAAGAGCTCCTTATATATTCTAGTTATTAGCTCCTTGTCAGATGAGTAGTTTGTAAATATTGTCATGCCTACTGTGGATTGCCTCTTTCCTTTGAAGATTGTTTCTTAAGCTGTGAAGAAGCTTTTTAGCTTCACGTGATCCCATTTGTCCACTTTTCCTTTGGTTGCCTGTGCTTTGGGGGCATTATTCAAGAAGTCCTTGTCCAGACCAATGTCCTGAAGAGCTTCCCCAATGTTTTCTTTCAGTAGTTTCATAGTTTCAGGTCTTAAATTTTAAGTCTTTAATCCATTTTGATTTGAGTTTTGTATATGGTAAGGGATAAGGGTCTAGTTTCCTTCTTCTGAATATGGATATCCAGTTTTCCCAGGACCATTTATTGAAGAGACTCTCCTTTCCCCACTGTTTGTTCTTAACATCTTTTTAAAAGGTAAGTTCACTATAGTTGTGTGGATTTATTTCCGAGTTGTCTTTTCTGTTCTATTGGTCTATGTGTCTGTTTTTATGCCAATACCAGGCTGTTTTGGTTACTACAGATGTATAGTATAATTTGAAGTCAAGTAATGTGATGCCTCCAGTTCTGTTCTTTTTGTTCAGGATGGATGGCTTTGGCTATTCTGGGTTTTTTGTAGTTCCATACAAATTTTAGGATTATTTTTTCTATTTCTGAGAAGAATGCCATTGGTATTTTGATGATTGTATTGAATCTGTAGATTGCTTTGGGTAGTATGGACACTTTTTTTTTTTTTTTTTGAGACACAGTCTCACTTTGTTCCCCATGCTAGAGTGAGTGTCATGGCGTCAGCCTAGCTCACAGCAACCTCAAACTCCTGGGCTCAAGCAATCCTACTACCTCAGCCTCTCGAGTGGCTGGGACTACAGGCATGCGCCACCATGCCTAGCTAATTTCTTTTTTCTATATATATGTTAGTTGGCCAATTAATTTCTTTCTATTTATAGTAGAGATGTGGTCTCACTCTTGCTCAGGCTGGTTTTGAACTCCTGACCTTGAGCAATCCACTCACCCTGGCCTCCGGAGTGCTAGGATTATAGGCATGAGCCACTGCGCCCAGCCTGGACATTTTAATAATATTAATTCTTCCAATCCATGAGCATGGAATATGTTTCCATTTTTTGTGTGTCCTCTTCAATTTCTTTCATCAATGTTTTATAGTTTTCATTATAGGGATCGTTCACTTCTTTGGTTAAGTTTATTCCTAGGTATTTTATTTGTAGCTATTATAAATGAGATTACTTTCTTGGTTTATTATTCAGATTGTTTACTACTAGAATATAGAAACACTACTGATTTTTGTTTATTGATTTTATGTCCTGCAACTTTGAATTTGAATTTGTTACTCTGTTCTAATAGTTTTTTGTGGAGTCTTTAGGTTTCTGTAGATATTAATATAATATAAGATCATATAATCTGCAAACAAGGATAATTTTACTTCTTCCTTTCCAATTTGGATGCC
This sequence comes from Mirza zaza, assembly GCA_008750895.1. Classification (NCBI taxonomy): domain Eukaryota; kingdom Metazoa; phylum Chordata; class Mammalia; order Primates; family Cheirogaleidae; genus Mirza; species Mirza zaza. Next base: position 25,804 of record VSMD01003158.1, on the reverse strand, counting down.
TTTTATTTCTTTCTCTTGTCTGATTGCTCTAGTTAGAACTTTCAGGACTGTGTTACATAACAGTGGTAAAAGTGGGTATCCTTGTCTCATTCCAGATCTTAGAGGAAAGGCTTTCAGTTTTTCCCCAATCAGTATGATACTAGCTTGGGGTCTGTCACACATGCCTTTCATTATGTTGAGGTAAGTTCCTTCTAGATGCAGTTCTCTGAGAATTTTTATTATGAAGGGATAGTGAGTTTTGTTAAATGCTTTTTCAGCATCAATTGAAATGATCATATGCTTTTTGTCCTTCATTCTGTTGATATGATGCATCACATTGATTGTTTTGCATATGTTGAACCATCCTTCCTTCTCTAGGATGAATCCCACTTGATCATAATGAATAATCTTTTTAATGTGTTGTTGAATTTGGATTGCTAGTATTTTGTTGAGGATTTTTGCATCTATGTTCATCAGATATATTGACCTATAGTTTTCTTTTGTTGTTGTTCTTGTATCTTTGTCAGGGTGATACAGGCCTTATAGAATGAGTTTGGGAGTATTCCCTCCTCCTCAATTTTTTTGGAATAGTTTAAGTAGGATTGTTATTGATTCTTCTTTCAATGCTTGGTAGAATTCAACAGTGAAGACTTTGGGTCTTCGGCTTTCCTTTGATGGGAGACTTTTTATTACTGCTTATATCTTGTTACTTGTTATTGGTTTATTAAGGTTTTGAATTTCTTCCTGGTTCAGTCTAGGTAGGTTGTATGTGTCTAGGAATTTATCCATTTCTTCTAGCTTTTCCAATTTATTGGCATATAGTTGCTCATAGTAGTCTCTAACGATCCTTCGGATTTCTGCAGTATCAGTTGTAATGTCTCCTTTTTCATCTCTGATTTTATTTTATTTTATTTTATTTTTTATTTTTTTATTTTTTTGAGACAGAGTCTCACTTTATTGCCCAGGCTAGAGTGAGTGCCATGGCGTCAGCCTAGCCCACAGCAACCTCAATCTCCTGGGCTCAAGCGATCCTACTGCCTCAGCCTCCCGAGTAGCTGGGACTACAGGCATGTGCCACCATGCCCGGCTAATTTTTTCTATATATATTAGTTGGCCAATTAATTTCTTTTCTATTTATAGTAGAGATGGGGTCTCACTCTTGCTCAGGCTGGTCTCGAACTCCTGAGCTCAAACGATCCGCCCACCTCGGCCTCCCAGAGAGCTAGGATTACAGGCTTGAGCCACCGCACCCGGCCGCATCTCTGATTTTATTTGGGTCTTCTCTTTTTTTCTTATTTAGTCTGGTTAAAGGTGTGTCAATTCTATCTTTTCAAAAAACCAACTTTTTATTTTATTGATCTTTTGTATTTTTTGTTTCAATTTTATTTATTTCCACTCTGATCTTTATTATTTCTTTTCTTCTACTAATTTTGGTTTTGTTTTGCTCTTGTTTTTCTAGTTCTTTGAGATGCATCATTAGGTTGTTTATTTGAAACTTTTCTACTTTTTTGATGTAGGCACTTATTGCTATAAACCAGGCATTCTCAAACTATGGCCCACAGACCACATGTGGATGTTTTTGCCCATTTGTCTTTTTACTTCAAAATAAGAAGTGTTATGTGCAGTGTGCATATGAATTTGTTCATAGTTTTTTTTAAACTATAGTCCAGCACTCCAAGGGTCTGAGGGACAGTGAACCCTGTTTAAAAAGTTTGAGGACTCCTGCTATAAACATTCCTCTTATTACTGCTTTTACTGTATCCCATAAGTTTTGATATGTGTGTTTTCATTTTCATTTGTTTCAAGAAAATTTTTTAACTTTCTTCTTAATCAATTTTTTCATTGACCCACTGGTCATTTAGAAGTATATTGTTTGATTTCCATGCATTTGTATATTTTCCAATGTTCCTCTTGTTATTGATTTCTAGTTTTATATCATTGTGGTCAGAAAAAATATTTGGTATGATTTCATTTTTTCAAAATATTTCTGCCAGGTGCAGTGGCTCACACCTATAATCCTAGCATTCTGAGAGGCCGAGACAGGAGGATTGCTTGAGCTCAGGAGTTTGAGACCAGACTGAGCAAGAGCAAGACCCCCATCTCTACTAAAAATAGAAAAATTAGCCAGGTGTGGTGATATGCACCTGTAGTCCCAGCTACTTGGGAGGCTGAGGCAGGAGGATCTCTTGAGCCAGGAGTTTGAGGTTGCTGTGAGCTAGGCTGATGCCATGGCATTCTACTCAGGGCAATGAAGTGAGACTCTGTCTGAAAAATAAAAATAAAAAAAATAAAATAAAATAAATTTCTATGACTTGTTTTGTGGCCTAATTCATATATGTTCTTTCCAAGGATAGACCATATATATGGTCTATCCTTGAGAATGATCTATGAGCTGAGGAGAATGTGTATTCTGTAGCTGTTGGATGAAATGTTCTGTGAATATCTATTAGGTCCATTTGTTCTATAGTGCATATTAAGTCTAATGTTTCTTTGTTGATTTTGTGTCTGGATGATCTGTCCAATGCTGAAAGCAGAGTGTTGAGGTCTCCAACAATTATTGTATTAGAGTCTATTTCTTTCTTTACCTCTGATAATATTTGCTTTATATATCTGTGTGCTCCAGTGTTGGGTGCATATATATTTAGAATTGTAGTATCCTCTTGCTGAATTGACCCCTTTATCATTATATTAATATAACAAACTTCTTTGTCTCTTTTTACAGTTTTTGTCTTGAAATCTATTTTATCTGATAGAAGTATAGCTATTCCTGCTCTTTTTTGGTTTCCATTTGCATGGACTATCTTTTTCCATCCCTTTATTTTCAGTCCATGTGTGTTCTTATAGGTGAAGTGGGTTTCTTGCAGACAACATATGGTTGTCCCTTGTTTTTTAATCCATTCAACCAATCTATGTATTTTGATTGGATAGTTTAGTCCATTCACATTCAGTGTTATTACTGATAGGTAAAACCTTCTACTGCCATGTTATTATTTGATTTCTGATTGTTTTGTGATCCTCTCTTTCTTCCTTCCTTCCTATTTTCCTTCATTGAAAGTGATTTTCTCTGATAGTATGTTTTAATTTCTTCCTTTTTATTTTTTGTGTATCTGTTATAATTCTTTTGATTTGGGGTTACCATGAGGCTTGCATAAAACATTTTATAACCAATTATTCTAAACACATGACAACTTTGCTTACAAACACATTAAAAAAGTAAAGGGAAATCTAACAGAAATTCTACTCGTTAATTCCATCCTCCCACCCCACTTTTTAACTTTTGGTTGTTTCCATCCATACTTTTTTATACTACCTATCTTTCAAAAAGTTGTTGTGGCTATCTTGGCTATCTTTGATAGGTTTATCCTTTAGTCTTCCTACTTAAGATATAAGTGATTTATACACCAGAATTACTGCTATGTAGTATCCTGTATCTGTGTACTTACTGTTACCAGTTACATGTATGCCTTCAGAGGATTTCTTATCATTAATTAACACCTTTTTCTTTCAGACTGAAGAACTCCTTTTAGCATTTCCTGTAGGACAAGTCTGGTGTTGATATAATCCCCCAGCTTTTGTTTGTCTGGTAAAGTCTTCATTTCTCCTTCATGTTTGAAGGATATTTTTGCAGGATATAATATTCTAGGGTTAAGGTTTTTTTCCTTCAGCACTTCGAATATTTTATGCCACTCTTTCCCGACCTGTAAGGTTTCCACTAAGAAGTCTGCTGCCAGACATATCAGAACTCCTTTATACATTAACATTTTTTTTTTCTTTTTTATTGCTTTCCTTAGGACCTTTTCTTTATCTGTGACCTTTGGGAGCTTGATTATTATATACCTTGAGGTAGCCTTGTTTGGGTTAAATCTGCTTGGTATTCTTCTTCTTATACCTGAACATTGATATCTTTCTCTGGGTTTGGAAAGTTTTCCTGGATCACCAGGCAACGTCTCTCATTCTCTTCTATCACTCTCTTCGCTGGGCTGCTGGAATCGGGGGAGGAGTGATGTGGGCACTCCCTTGTGGCCACCACAGCTGGGACTGTTCCAGATCACATCTGAAAACAGCCCAGTCTCACCTAAAGCCTGTAGTGACTGTCGCTTGGCTACTTCTGATGTCTGCTCAAAGCCCAAGGGCTCATTAGTCAGCAGATGGTGAGTCCTGCCACCTCTGGGTCCTTCCCTTCAAGGCAGCATGTTTCCCTTCTAGCCCAGGCTGGGTCCAGAAACACCTTCTAGGAACTAAGGCCTGGACTTAGGGGCTTCAGAGGTCTGTTTGGTGCTTTATTTTACTGTGGCTGAGCAGGTACCCAAGTTGCAAAACAAAGTCCTCTGAGCTCTTCCCTTTTCCTTCCCCAAGTGGAAGAAGACTCCCTGAGCCACACTGCCTAGAGTTGGGGGTGGGGGAGACACACACACTGGCTTGGCTGCCACTGCTGGTGTGTCCCTGGGTCATGTGCACCCCAAGTCCACTGGCTCTGAACCAGCACAGCCACAGGAATTGCCCAAGGACTGCAGCCCTTGTGGCCCGTTATGAATTTAGTCCAGGCCCCAGGCCACTTTATGTCAGTCAGTGGTGGGGCTAGGCAGAACTTGGGTTTCAGGGTGGAGGATTTTCCTCCTGTCAGGCTAGTCCAAAAATTCCCCCTGTGGGCACGGGTAGAATTCTGCCCTGTGCTGAGTTCCCCTGCACCAGGGCAGCTCTGACTTTCAATGCAAAGCCCCAAAATCACTTCACTCCCGCTCCCTCAGCACGCAGATTCTCCATCCACTCAGAGGGCTGGTGCAGCAATGCCAGAGCATGGAGGAGGGAAGGCGTAGGCAATGCAAGACTGTGTTTTCTGCCCTCTGCAGTGCCTCTTTCCTCAATATAATGTTAAAACCAGGCAGTATGATCGCTCATTTGATTTTCATTCTTCTGAAGGTGCTTACTTGTGTAGATCGTGGTTGAATTTGGTGTTTATAAGGAGGAACGATCTCTGGAGGTTTTTATATGGCCACCTTGCTCTGCCCCCCAAGATCTGTATGATTCTATTTATGTGAAATATCCGATATAGGCAAATCCATAGACGGAAAGTAGATTAGTGGCTTGCAGGCCTGGGGAAGGGGAGACTGGGGAGACACTATTTAATAGGTATGTGGCTTCTTTTTGGGGTGATGAAAACATTTTGTAACTAGACAGAGGTGGTGGTTGCACACAATACTGTGAATATTTTAAATGCTACTGAATTGTACACGTTAAAATGACTAATTTTACCTTATTTGAATTTTATTCCAGTTAAAAAACAAAACCAAAATATAAATCGTAAAAAAGAGGAGAGATGTAATTTTCCTTTTGGCTAAGTGTGGGCCACGAGTGCCAGCACGCTGATGCCAACCTGGACTTCCGCCCAGGGCCTGCTGCACGGACCTCACCCATGTTGACTTTTTATTCTAGCAGCACCAGGAACCCGAGGCCCGGAGGCTGTGCTGTCGACTGTGCAGGCAGAAAAGGGCAGAGCTGGGATTCGAATCCAGGCACTCTGCTCTGGAGCTCATGTCCTAACTCCTTTAACTCTGTCTCGCTATGGTGACAGGGAAAATGTCAGGAGTGACGATAGCCAGCATCGGATATGGACTGTGTGTCGGGTATGTGCTAAGTAGTTTGTTTATTCACACACTCATTCCATGAGCACCTACTATGTGCTGGTTGCTTTTCTAGGCACTGGGTCACATCAGTGAAGGAGACAGACCGGGTCCCTGTGCTGGGGCGGCTCACATTCCAGGAGGGAGAGAGATGACGTGCAAATAGTTGGGCATCCTACATCAGGTGCATGAAAGGGCTAGTGCAGAGGGCAAGGCGGGGTGTGGGGAGTGGCAGGGCGAGCGGGAGGGGTGCTGGCTTAGAAGGGAGATCCCAGAGGCAGCTCTGAGGAGGTGACATTAAGCAGAGATCTGAACAAGGTGAGAAAGAAAGACTTGCAAAGACTTGGGGCAAGAACCACACAGGAACAGGGACCAGCAGATGCACAAACCCTGAGAGGAAAACAAGCCGTGGAGAAGCAGCAGGGTCCCACGTGGCTGGGCGCAGGGCAGGGAGGTGGAGCGTGCACAGAAGTCACAGCACTTGGGGACTCACAGGCCACCATGAGAAACTTGAAGTCACTGTGTCTAAGAAGAAGCCGTATATTACTGTCTCCATTAATGCTCATGAACAACCCCGTGAGGCACATGCTATTGTGATGCCTGTTTTATTATCCCCTGAATCTGAAGCCCAGGGTGGTCGGGTAACAAATTCAAAATGCCACAGCTAGTGAGTTTGAAGCTGGGACTTGACCCAGGGCCCGTCAGCCCCCAGAGCGCACAGCCTTAAACAAACAACACAAGGCTGCTACAGATCCAAAGCCGGCTGTCTCGGCCTCAGGCAGTTGGAGTCCCGCAGGAGCACACCCACGCTGCTTACACCCTGCATTGTAGGCAGGGCCTTGAGAAACCGGCAGATGCCCAGAGGAAAAGGAGGATAGTGATGCCAGCTCTCTGAGGCTCAGCTTAATCCTCATGACAACCTGTGCGCTGGCATGAGTAATAGTCCCATTTTACCAATGGGGAAAACTGAGACGCACAGTTCTTTAAGTTGCCGGAGGGAGTCAGGTGGGAAAATGGAATCTGACCCAGACAGTCTGAGCCCAGAGCCACAGGACCACATTCCCTTTATCACGATGCCCCACCATCCAACCACCCTGCCCCTCCGCCTGCTTCCCAGGCCAGGCTAAACCCTCAGAGCTTGCTTTCTGTCCTGCCCTCAGCCCAGCGCCTGTTGCCAAGTCCTGCCACGCTGCCTCAAACCTATTCATTCCCTCTTCTCCACACCCAGAGCTCCATCGACTCTTTCATTCTCAAAGTCACCAACTGGAAATGCCAAGATGATCAGACGTGGCCCCACCTTCAAAGAGCTTACTGTCCGGTGGGCAGAAAGGGATGAGTAGACAATTAACATGCAGTGAATAAGTCCATGGGAAAGGAAGGCTCAGGGTCACGCCTAGAAGTGGTGGTGGTGGAGGACAGACAGCTAGACAGCCAGAGGAAGTCAGGGAAGGCTACCTGGAGGAGGTGATGCTGAACGGAGACCTGCAGAACAGAAGGGACAATAGGCACTTAGAGCTCATTTGCAGCCCTCTGCAGTCTGGCTCTGGAAATCAGTCACATTAAGCCTGACCCCCAAAGAAACCTGTACTCTGCACAGTGTCTGCCCTAAAACTGTGTTCAAGCAGTATTTGGAAGAACATGAAATGAATGCATTGTATTTTGCCAGGCCTGGGACCAGTCTGACACTAGCTAGCTGTCTTGGGCTAGCTGTTCGACCTCTAAGCCTTCCTTTCTTCAGCAGTGACATAGTGAGAATAACACCTACCACGTGTACCTGTTGGAAGAAGTAAAAACAACACCAGTTAACCCGGCACATGGCAGTTATTTAACTGCGATTGCTCTTAATATTACACTGTTTGTGCTTCCTGAAATACCCTTTCCCGGCCGGGCGTGGTGGCTCACGCCTGTAATCCTAGCACTTTGGGAGACCGAGGTGGGAGGATTGCTTGAGCTCAGGAGTTGAGACCAGCCTGAGCAAGAGTGAGACCCCATCTCTACTATAAATAGAAAGAAATTAACCAAACAACTAAAAATAGAAAAAACTAGCTGGGCCTGGTGGCACACGCCTATAGTCCCAGCTACTTGGGAGGCTGAGGCAGGAGGATCGCTTGAGCCCAGGAGTTTGAGGTTGCTGTGAGCTAGGCTGACGACACAGCACTCACCCTAGCCTGGGCAGAGCGAGACTCTATCTAAAAAAAAAAAAAAATACCCTTTCCCTTCAAATCTTGATTTCTTTAAGAACTCATCTGAGATGTAAGAGTTAAAATTCCTATCGCCTCCTCCCTCCCCCATCCCACTTCTCTAACTGCACCTCAGAGTCAGACCTGCGCTGGTGGCGGGCGTGGCTTGTCTGAATCTCCCACCGGAGGCTCAGCTGCTGGGAACAGTCGTGTTTTATTCATTTTTAGCCCCCTTCAGCATTCAGCCCCATCCTGGCTCATCAAGGTTCTTAACCAGCGTCCATAAGACTGAAATAGGGACCAAATCCTGTGCAGAGGAGCGTCTAGGGCAATGGGGGCAGGGGCGCTGGGGCTCCTCCTGGCCCTGGGGTACAGCAGGGACACACCAGGGGCCCAGGACTGGGCTGAATGGGTGCAACAGAGGGAGAATGACACAGGTCAGATTCAGAAAGGGTTGAGAGACAAAAAAGAGAAGGTGGGAATTAATAAAATTGACAAGCTTCAAACTGTCTGACCTTATAAATTGGAGTCAGTTTGCTTTGCATTTAAAAAAAAAAATCACACACAATTAGGCAATCCCCAAAAGAAGAAATTTAAAGAGACCATAAATATATATATAAAAAAAACTTACTAGAAGTCAAAAATAAAAATTAGAACAAGATATAAGATCTCAGAGTGACGAAAAAGAGAGACAAAAAAGAATGTGTGCCCACCTCCTGGCCACTGCTGGTGATACCTAAACTGCTCCAACATTAAAATGTGCATACCCTTCAATTCGATAATCTTACCTCTATATTGCCTTTCTCTTAAAGAAATTATTACGCAAATGTGTGCTAGTATGTATGAGATTATTTTATTGCAGCATTGCCTATAATAATAGCAAAAAAAGTGGCAAACAACTAAATGCTCGATGATAAGGTGCTATTAAATAAATTATAGTACATCTATATAATAGAATATTACATGGCTATAAGAATTCATGGGACAAATCTGTCATTTATTAACATTGAAAGATGTTTATGATATAGTAAAAGTGAAAAAAATCAGGTTACAAAATTATTTTCCTATTTTTTTTTTTTTTTGAGACAGAGTCTCACTCTGTTGCCCAGGCTAGAGTGAGTGCCACGGCGTCAGCCTAGCTCACAGCAACCTCAAACTCCTGGGCTCAAGCAATCCTACTGCCTCAGCCTCCCGAGTAGCTGGGACTACAGGCATGCGCCAACATGCCCGGCTAATTTTGTCTATATATATTAGTTGGCCAATTAATTTCTTTCTACTTATAGTAGAGACGGGGTCTTGCTCTTGCTCAGGCTGGTTTCGAACTCTTGACCTTGAGCAATCTGCCCGCCTCGGCCTCCCAGAGTGCTAGGATTACAGGCGTGAGCCACCGCGCCCGGCCCATATCCTATTTTTGTATTTGTGTATTGCTACAGACTGAATATTTCCATCCCCTCCAAGTTCATATGCTGCTATTCAACTCCACAATACGATGGTATTAAAAAGTGGGACCTTGGGAGGTGATTAAGTTATGGGTGGAGCCCTCTTGCATGGGATTAGTGCCCTTCCTTATGGAAGAGACCTCAGAGAGGCCACTTGCCTCTTCCCCCAGGTGAGGTTACAGTGAGAAGGCCCTCACCAGACAGTGAATCTGCCAGCACCTTGATCTTCTGGACTTCCCAGCCTCCAGAACTGTGAGAAAAGCATTTCAGTTGTTATCGTCTGAATCCAGTCTAGAATATTTTTGTTATACCAACCCAAATGGACCAAGATGTGTATATAATAATAAATACGTAGAGATATTTTTAAAGTCTGGAAGAATATCTCCTGTGTATGGTGGTTATTTATGCATACTTTAATTTTTATGCAATAAAATAAGTTTTGAGTTCCACATGGGCTATAAGTGATCTGGCAGTTGGCTGAACCAGGGAGCTGCCTCCATCCATGCAGTGAACACCTGGCCGCCCCAGCCTCGGCCTCAGATCCCAGTTACCTGTCTCATTTAGGACATGGGTTGACGGTCACTCACAGAGAAACTCTTCCCAGACCACAGCAGGTGAGAGGCCTTTTTTCCTCTCTTGCCTGTGAGAGCGGAAGAGGAAGAGCCTGCTCCCCGGCTGGGCAGGTTTCTTAGGACAGACATCGGGGCCGTCTTCATGGCTCTGCTCTGGAAATAGGAGTCGCACACTCCCGTGAGCAGGCTGGACGGCTGTCCTACTCCACAAAGCGTGGGAGGGCTGGGGAAGTAGGAAGGAATGTAAGACCCCCTTTCCCAGGCAGTCACCAAGTCAGGACCTACTTGTCATGACCAGTCGCTACGAGGATGTCAGGTTTCCCCAAGCTCAGATCGGAGAAAACCGTTATCAGCTCTGGTATCAGCCAGCGCCCAAGAGAGTTCCTCCCCACTCTAGGCACATCCCTGAGCAAAGAGATCCCAAAGAAACTGGCTCCAGCATATGATTTAAGTAAACCCCTGGATTTGAACTTGCCTCAGGCTGCAGGAAAGCGAAGTCCTATCTAGATAAATAGAGACGCAAGCAGGATGGAGTTTAGAGCAAAAGTCAGGAGGACCGTCCCTAGAGATGGGTCCTTCTTCTGAGAGTCCACCGGAGCCCAGCTTGCTACGTACTATTGTCATTTCATGTATTTTCAAGCATTTCATATTTTACCTCCCTTCTTAGGCTGACAATGCCCCGAGGGAAGGGCTAGTTTCACTGGTCTCCTCATCCCATCTCTTCAGTACCAAGCATGGTGGCTTGTGCACCAGCTCATTCCTCCAACACATAGTTATTTAGGGCCTGCTGTGCACCAGGCACCGTGATAGGCATGGAAGAATCTGGAATGACCAGGGCAGATAGGCCTCCTAACTCCTATACATGCTAGAAGATGAACACCACACACTACAAAAATGAACAAACAAGAGAATATCCACTAATGAGAGCAATTCCACTTGTCATTACACTCAATGAGCTCACATCCAGAGACAGCCTGAGATGGCAGAAGTGAATCTGCTGTTCCCTCCTGAGTATCTCACTATGCTAACGGGGATCCTATTGTTAATGCATTAATATTTTCTCTTAAAGCATCACCCTTAAATAAAAGCCAACTGCTTCAACTGGTATTCGACCAAAGGAAGCAGTGATGTGCTCCGACTTGGAGAAAAATCGGTTCTACCAAACTCAGTGATGGGATGTGATTTTTCAGCATGGGTCCTGCCTGGGGAGTTTCCAAGGGTTATATTGATTACATGTGATTTCCACAGGCCATGTGGACTTTAGAACGTAATCCCTAATAAAAGTGGACTCCCCTGCATGTTATGCTACCCACTGACTATTCACTAACTCAGGCTATGGCATTCACTAACTCAATACCATTTGTTAGGAAGTCCCTGTTATGTGTCAGTAACTATGCTATGCAATGACACTAGAGAGATAATCCAAAGTACCCCTCTCAAGAGTGAACAATATCTTGCGGTTTGTATGATGTTTTATGTTTACAAAGTATTTCGTGACATTAATCAAGCTTTATCTGTCCAGCATCTCTCCTCTTTTTCTGGGCTTGCACCGCTGTCTTGACTTGGGCTACTATAAAGTACTATAGACTGGGTGGCTTAAGCAACAGACATTTATTTCTCAATTCTGGAGGCTAGCAAGTCCAAGCTCAAGGCACTGGAAGATTTGGTTCTTTAAGGATCCCCTTTCTGGCTTTTCCTTTGTCCCGCACTTTGAGGAAGCTCGGAGAGTTCGCGTGAGCTGTCCGCTGTCCCACTGCTACGAGAGAGCAGCAAGGATGCAAATGCTGCTCCAGACCCTGCTTCACATCCTCCGCCTTTAACAGAGGTTCCCCGCCCCTCACCCGTCCCCTCTTGCACATGTTTTCTGCACTCTCAGGGGTGTCTTTTTCACAGCCCAAAGCTACCGCACGTGTGACGGCCACGTTCCGATCCTCGGAGACTCACCGGCACGTCAGAGGCTCTCCTGTGAGGGTGCACGGGCCCTTGGCGACCTGGCTCCTGCCACCTCGCTCGCCCACCTCCTCCCTGTGGCCTGTGTGCTCCCCGTGTACGTCGCTGCATGGGTCACACCCTGCTGCCTCGGCCAGGAGCCTTTTTTCGCCCTCCTCAGAGGCCTGGCACGTCCTCGCTGTCCACCTACCACCCAGGCAGAGCCACAGCCTCCTCCTTCCTCTGTGCCTTCCTACAATGGACCTCCAACTCCCAGCCTCTGCTTTTCAGAAAAGAGGGCCACGAGGGGCAGGGACAGGAACTTCATCTGTCTCTAACCGCCACCACCCCTCCATGCCTGCCCGCCTGCCACATAGTAGGGCAGCAGCGTGTTGCCGAAGGGACAAGCAAGTGCACCAGGAGCGTGAAGGTCGCTGCAGACACCCAGCCTTCGCATTTCTGTGACGATCACCATCAGTTTGGGGGTGGACTGATGTGACACTTTGAAGCCAGCGATAGCTGAACAGGCGAATCTGAAATACCTTTTCAGAGATTCATCGGCACTCTGTGTACCCAATTAATGCTTGGCCATTAGTCCTTTCTGAAGCTGCCAGGATCTATTAAGCCATTTAACTTATCCTCCCGCACTTCAGCATGGGTCCCAAGGGCATTTTTCTCAGGCCTGGGCAGCCAAGGCATAAATGACTTAAGTGGTGAGCTTTCTATCACTCCCCCTGGGAACCCGTCCCACAGAGCAGAGCTTTAGTGTGTCCACAGCACAGTGAAGCAGGAAAGCTCCTAGGCTCCCACTTGAATCAGCCTCAAGCCTTGGAGACGTCCTGGTCCCGGGCCCTTGCTGGGGGGGGGGGGGGCTTCCGAGTAACTGGAACAGGAAACCACCCTCCCTGGGGTGATTGGAATCGTCCCAGGAAAGTCCCCAGGCCTGAAGGATCCCCCTCAGCCACTCACTGCAGTGTCTGAAATCCCCTCCATTTATCACTTAATAAATATTTATTGAGCACCTACTAGGTGCCAGGCACTAGGGGACTCTGACAGGAATCACTATACATTTGGTATTTTGAGATAACTTAGGCTATGTGTGCTGAACTCAAAAGCAAACGTCTCTTTGAGCCTGACCACTAAGTATTATCGGTTATTACATGCCATCCTTCCAGTCTTCCAGGGACACTGCTAGGGAACAGGGCAGCTGCACAGGGAAGGTCTTAGGACGGATGGGAATACAAGTTGCTGGGGACAGGAAGCGGAGTAAACCCTGTGGAATATAGCCAATTCTGTGTGCAGTGACTGGTCACCTTGGGTCAGTGCAGGAGTCCCTTCCATCTCCCCCACCCCCGTAGCCCTGTGGAGTTGCTAGACCAGAGAGACAAGCAGAATAGACATGGTAAAAACACCTCATTTATGGAATTAGCCTTGTATGCCAAAACCTGGTCCCACTTTTAATTCTGTCGAGAAATGCCCCGGATTTGCATGTGCAGTGTGGAAGCAGATCTAAGCTTTCTGGTTCTGGCATGTAGCTTAGCCTCTGTGAGCAAAACTCATTTAGCCAAGGCCAACTCTAGCCTGCAACAGTAATAATAACACAACAACTTGTGCTCTCATTTATCAAGTATCTACTAGGTGCCAGGCACAGTACCAGATGCTCTATATCATCAGTTTTTCACAATGATGCCAAGGTTTAGAGGAGTTATTTGCTCAAGGTCACCCAATTAGTCAACAGATGAGGTAGGATTAAACTCATTCCCACTTGCGCAATTCCAGAACTAATATTCATTCCTGTTATGCTACAAAAATTATGACCAAGGTAAAATTCACCTTTAGTCCTTTGTCTATAGTCTGAAAGAGTGACATGAAGGATCTTATCTGCTAAGGTTTGGATGTTTGTGCCCCCTCCAAAATTCATGTTGAAACTTAATGCCTAACGCAGCAGTAGTAGAAGGCAGGACTTCAGGTGAGTGGGTCATGAGGGTTCTACCCTCATGAACAGAATTAATACCTTATAAACGAGGCATTCGCCCCTTTTTGCCCTTCCACCTTCCACCATGTGAGGACACAGTGGATGAGGCAGAAAGCAGCCCTCCCCAGATGCCAAACCTACCTGCACCTTGATCTTGGACTTTCCAGCCTCCAGAACTGTGAGAAACAAATTTTTATTGTTTATAAAACAATACAGTCTATTTTATTTTGTTACAACAGCACACACAGACTAAGACACCACCAGAACTTGGGAATGGGAAAATGCTCTTGCCCTCTGAGAGCTGAATTATAAAATAGGATAAAAATGAAGAGTTAGGCGGGGCCCGGTGGCTCACGCCTGTAATCCTAGCACTCTGGGAGGCCGAGGCAGGCGGATCGCTCAAAGTCAGGAGCTTGAAACCAGCCTGAGCAAGAGCGAGACCCTGTCTCTACTAAAAAAACAAAACAAAAAAAAAAATAGAAAGAAAGAAATTGACTAACTAAAAATATATAGAAAAAATTAGCCGGGCATGGTAGGTGGGGCATGCCTGTAGTCCCAGCTACTTCTGAGCAAAGGTCTGGAGTGAGCAGGGGAGTTCTGTGTATGGGCAGGTAAAATCAGGGACGTGCTTGCTCATCTACCAAAAAGAAAGTCATGTGCAGTGGCTAGGGTGGTTTTCCCTCTGGAAAAGGACCAGCTGCCACCTCCTTCTAGGCGCTTCTCAGTGGCCATGGGTATCTGATCCTGGACAGTTACGGCTCTTTGTAAATTAACAAACTGGAATTGTGATTATTCTTCCCTTCTCATGAACTTGGGGCCTAGTTGCCTCCACATATACCACTAACAAGTCAGGTCCTGGAGCTGGGTGCCTGCCAGTGGGGCCTGTCTGCGGGCCGAGGTGGCCTGGCCTTCTCTGCACGGCCACAGGCCCTGCCAACCCTCTTCCCTCTTCAGGAATCTGGTGTCTTTGAGCTGGTCCCCAGTCAACCTGGGCTCCTCACAGGAAACGGGTGTGACCGGTTACCACAGGGTCCGAGTGGAACGTGAGCCTTTTCAGAATTCTTCCCCATTCCCTTCTGACTCTGCCTTCTAAGGGTTCATGCACCTTCACTGGACAAACCAGTCGTGTGTTACCTTTCCTAGGCATTACAAATAAAAACAGCTTCTGAGGCATCAAAATTCATTATCATTTATTATTCTATAAATATGTATTTATAAATATATTATTAAAAATAGCATATAGTATAGATAAATATCATATTATAATAACATAGATACATATTATGTATTTATAATTAGATTCTAGAACTTTTAACCTATAAAAAGGAGAAAGAAAAATATAATGAACCCCCAAGGTCTCATCACCTTGTTTTAACAGGCATCAAGATTTTGCCAGTCTGGTTTCATCTATCTACCACATTTTCTAACTCTGAGCATTTGAAAGCAACTCCCAGAGGACGTATGATTTCACCCACAAATATTTGGTTATGCACCCCTAACAGATAAGCACACTTTTGAAGACATAGCCATAATGCCATTACTACCTCTAACAAAATGAACAATAAGACCTCAGTATGATACCTTGTCCCAATGTTCAAATGTCCCAGATTGATTTAAAGTGTCTTTTTATAACTGGTTGTTCAGGAAGAAAAGTTCATATACTGCATTTGGTCGTTATAACTATTTTGATCTAAAACTATCTCTCTTGGCCAGCTTTCTTATTTGTTCTAATACCATGTATTTGTTGCAGAGAGTAAATCATTCATCTGGTAGAATTCCCCCACATTCTGGACTTGTTTCCTCTTGGCATTGTTTAACTAGTTCCACTATCATTAGTACTTTTTATAAACTATGAAGTTAGATTTAGAGCAGTGCTGTCTGATAGAAATATAATTCTATCTGTATACTTAATTTTAAATGTTCTATTAAATATGTTAAGAGAAATTGTGAAATTATATTTAGTAATATATATTATGTAATATAAAATAGCCAAAATACTACCATTTCAAAATGTGATTAATATAAAAAATTATAAATGCAACTTTTTATATTTTTTTTCTTTTATAGTCTTCAAAATAGGCATATTGTATGCTCAAAGCACATCTCATTGCATTGAATCTATAAATCACTTTGGGCAGTATGGACATTTTAACAATGTTGATTCTACCAATCTATGACCATGAGGTTTTGGGCAGTATGGACATTTTAACAATGTTGATTCTACCAATCTATGACCATGAGGTTTTCTTCCATTTGTGTCATTTATGATCTCTTTCATCGGTGTTTCATAGTTCTCCTTGTAGAGATCTTTCACCTGCTTGGGTAAACTGTAATATATTGGTAGGTATTTTACTTTCTTTGCAGCTATTAAAAATGGTGTTGAGCCCTTGATTTGACTCTCAGCTTGACTATTGTTAGTATATAAAAATGCTACTAATTTTTGTACATTGGTTTTGTAACCTGAGACTTTTCTTTTTCTAAAGAAGAGCCCAAATAGCCAAAGCAATCCTAAGCAAAAAGAACAAATCTAGAAGCGTCATATTGCCTAACTTCAAATTATACCACAAGGCTGTACTAACCAAAACAGCATGAGGCTGGTATAAAATAGAGACATAGACCAGTGGAACAGAATAGAGAACCAGAAATAAAATCATCTACCTACAACCAATTGATCTTCAACAAAGCAGATAACAACATACACTGGGGAAAGCAAGCCCTATTCAATAAATGGTACTGGGAAAATTGGATGGCCACATGCAGAAGAATGAAACAGGACCCATATTTCTTGCCATATACAAAAATTAATTCAAGATGGGTAAAAGACTTAAATGTAAGACATGAAACCATAAAAATTCTGGGAGAAAACTCTTCTAGACATTGGCCTATGCAAAGAATTTATGACTAAGACCCCAAATACAGCAACAACAAAAAGAGATAAATGGGACTTAATTAAATTATTAATAAAAAAGTTTCTGAACAGCAAAGGAAATAATGGACACACTAAAAGCTCAGACTTAAGCCTTATGCAAAATATTCATGTAAAAAAATGTGCATTCCCTTAATATTTTGAAATAAATTAATAAATAAAAATAAAGCACATCTCAGCTCAGAATAGCTGCATTTCAAGTGTTCAAGGGCCACATGTGGCTACCAGATTAGATAGGGTAGATCTAGAGGCTTGGTTAGATTCCATTGTATATTTTTTAATGTGTGAAGAATACTTGATAGGTGTTACTATATATTAATATTTCCTGTTTTAAAGTTTCCTGTCAACCTTTCACCAAATATTTTTAGTATCCATTGATGATCATTTCTAATTCATTGTTTTATTAGGGACTGGATGCTTTATTATTCCTTCTGCATTTATTGGGGGAAATTCTTTTTTTTTATTTCAAATCTTTTTTACCTAATAATATGGAATATGGTAACAAAGTATATCAAACCAAAATGAAAGCAAACATGATCTATGAATGTATTTTTGAAAGAAATGGAACCTTCTATATCTGCTGCTTAGAGAATGCCAGCTCTGAAACATCTCATATACCATCAAAAATGTGATTTTTTAAAAAAAAGTGTTATTACTTTTCCTTATAATGAAAAAATACAAACAACTGAAAACAGTTTGCAAAATTAAATATATACTTGTATTTATGATCAATAAGTACAAACTGACATTTCCAGTTAAAATTTTTTCTTTTTCCCCTTTTTTCTGGTCCAATAAAATTCTTGGAGGTCAAGATGAACTTGACTTTGTCAGCTCTTTGGTTGCTCTGAAGTACAGTTTACACAGGAAAGGTGGGGTAGATACTAGTTCTTCCCTCTGGTCAATTTTTAGAGAAATGAATTGGTACCAAAACAACCTCTAGTGGTGAACAATAAGGGGTTTCTTTTTATCATCATGAGCTCATGGATTTCTGTATTTACTGCATTTCGATACGTTGTAGTGATTATTCTTTTCTGATGTTAAAAATGACCATCTTTGGCCAGTAGGACCCTCAGCTGACTCCTGGGCTTCCCTGCTTTCTGGCAAAATCACGTGTCTGAAGCTCCTCTTGAACATGCCCTGCCCCATCAGGACTCGGCTGTTTCTCCAAAGGAGACCTTGCTCCTTTTACAGTTCCAGGCACCTCTAAATGATACATAACCCAGAAGAATTGAAGAAAGGGAGTTAGAAGTGCAGAGACGGTGAATAGGACAAAGATTTCTTCTTTTTAGAAGAAGGATGGGGTGGGAGGAGAAAGGAAGATTGCAAGAGGTTCTTGTGTGGCCCCACCTGCCCTGCTCACCCCTTTTCTGAGTCTCTGATCTGCTCACCCTTCACTCTCAGGACTAGAACTTCTGCTGCCATTAAGGGCAGGTGAAAGTTCAGCCAGCTGGGAACCCGAGGCCCCACCTTACCTCCCTTTGTGAGAGCCCAGAGCCTTTGTCCAAAGCTGCATCACTTCCCACCCAGCCCTTCCTGAGCCAACTCCCTGATGTCTCCAGAAGAACACAGCCGGCACCATCCCAATGACATCAGGGAAACTCCTATTTCCAGCAGCTTCTCCTTCAGCTGCACAAATGTGCTGCGGTAGACAGGGCGTGGGCTTTGAAGTCTCTGCAGGCAGCGGAGTTGTTTTCTCAGCACCACATCTGAGCGCATCTTCTAAGGGGGGCCGCCCGCGTGGGAGCCGCGGGAGCTCAGCTGGGGTGGAGCCCGCCACGCCCGCGCACACGTGGTGGCTCTGCAGGAAGAGGGGGCCCAGCACGGAGGCAGGTGAGGGGATGCCCGATGCCCCTCCTGGATTTCCCGAGTGTGCTTTGTTTCCCCCACACCTGCTCAGAAGGACCTTGACCCTCACTGCACTCACTGCACACAAAGCAGGGGAAGAGGAGCCTCCAACGCCTGCCTTCCTCCACCAGTGTGGCCACTGATCTAGAACGGACACGGCATGTCAGAGCCACAGTCCCCCGGTACTGCCGGCCAGAAATGTCACTCATCATCACAGGGGCCATCGCTCAAGGTGCCCCTCTCCCCAGAAGATGAGGAAAGAAGAAAGCCAGCACCCAGGTGCCTGCGACCCCTGGCACACAGCTGAAAGCACAGTCGCATCAGTGGTGGCCTGCTGTATGCCACCTGTGTATGGCCTGCTGTATGTAAGCAGGAAGGCCTGCTGTATGCCTGGGGTGCCTTCCCGTGGGTTTCATTTGGTCCTCTCAGGGTCTTGTAGGTTGACATTGTACAGTGTTACCCCACTGTATACAGCTGATGAAGTTCCTGATCCCTAGAGGTCAAATCATTGGCCCCAGGTCACACAGCCGGCAGGGGCCAGAGCCCCGCAGGTGGCTGTCACTCACTCACCTCGGGCAGGTGAGTGTCAATGAGGCCGGGCCGCCCCACCCTTCCCAGAGGCTGCGGCCGAGCCCCCTGAGCCAATGAGCCTCTCGTGTGGGGCTAGAACACCTGGAATGTAGGATTTCCTTTCCCTTTCAGGAATGAGAAACCAGATAATTATCATCGCTATTACAGTGCAAAACCACATTCCACTGCTTCTATTTTAGACCTAGGGAAATAGATATTAGTTCTATGATATACCTGGTACAGATAGGATAGAATAGAATAAATCAGATCGTGTCCCTCCTCAGCTCAAAGACCCTCAAATGTCTTCTCATTTCTGGGTACTAGTTGAGGTACTTACAGTATTTTTTCCCAATAGATTTAGGGGGTACAAGTAGTGTTTTTGGTACAGAGATGAATTGCATAGTGGTGAAGTCAGGGCTTTTAGTATATCCATCACCTAAATAGTATACATCGTACCCAATAGGTAATTTTTGATCTCTCCTGCCATCCCACCCTTCCCTCTTCTGAGTCTCCAAAGTCTATTATACCACTCTGTGTGACCACCCATGGCTTAGCTCTCACTTATAAGTGAGTACATGTGGTGTTTGTTTTTCCATTCCTGAGATACCTCACTTAGGGTAATGGCCTCCAGTTCCACCCAAGTTGCTGTGAAAGGCACTATTTCATTCTTTTTTATCGCCGCCGAGTAGTACTCCATGGTACATATCTATACCCCTGGGCCTTTGCACTTGCTGTTCTGGGGTGAGCACACCCTGGAGGCAGGATTCAAACCCAGGCACTGGGTCCAAGGTCCACACTCTTCACCATGACGCTGGGCTCCTTTTCTCCTTCGGTGAAGGTTTTCACACTGGGCCTTACCTTTCCCTTTTTCAGGAGAGTTGCATGGTATTTCACCTTATTTTCTAATCCCTAAGTCACCTGTTGGTCCTAGCATGAGAGATAAGAGCCCTGGACCTCAGGGATAGCTATTACTGCTGCTTCTCCTGTAATCAAAGGAAGGGGCTCTAATGGGTTCATGTTCGTGCTCCTTTTGCTCGTGTTGAACCTTAGGGAACTTGGTCCTCCCATTACTTGAAACCTCTTTCAAAGGTTGTTGATTTTTCATGTAATCTTCAGCAGGTCGTGCAGGAACAGGTGGATCTCCCCTGCCGTTGGCTAGGGTCTGTGTGCACGGGGGTGGTGACCACGTCTAGACATGCACCAAAAGCCATGTTGGTTGCCATGGGGTATGGATACCTTCTCTTAACCTTTGCTCCACTTTATAAAATGACTGTTACTATGTATACCCCCTTTACAAATGAGGAATGTTGTCAAATGTCACCAAGATGTGTACCTAGACCTGACTCCAAAGCCTGTGGGGTTTCCATTAAGCTTCTCTGCCTTTGAAAAAGTAGGTCATTTTTCTACCCCTCTCAACTCCCACTTTCTGAGTCTGTGGCACAGTAAGGGTGTAAAAATGCAAAGACAAATGGCGGCATCCCCATGTCTGAAAGGCAGTTGGCCTGTGGTGGCCTCGAGAGACAGCCTCACAGAAGGCTGGAGTGGAGGGTCCAGTACAGCTCAGTGTTCATCACGGTGACCCCACTGTTCCAGACCGCAGAGCATCTTAGGTGATACATTTTTAAATTTTAGGTAACATCTTAGGTAACATTTTTAAACTTTAATATGCATTAGAAAGGATACAACCAGCCCATCAAACCCATTGTTTAAAATATTAGTTGGGATGAAGATATGTAAACAAAAAAGCCATTCGAATACGAAGGAACTACTTATACAAGTGATTCACAGATTTGGCAAAAATCCAAACTGTTGATGACAAGTATGAGAAATTTGTGTCCTCCAACGTGTGTGAGGAAGGAACTGTCATCCTGTCCTCTTGATATTGCAGGCAGCACACCTTTTTTTAGAGAGGTAGGAATAGTGGCTGTAAAACAGCAATTCCTTAGCTAGGATTGTCTGCCGCTTCCTTTTGTCACTAACTGAAGGCGGGGCCGTGGTTATTTTTATCTGGCGAGTTAAAAATAAAGAGTGTAAGAACATCTTTTCCCCTTCGTATAGGCGTCTAATGAGATTTACTGAAACTCTACCTTTACGGCTGCAAGCGCTGATGGGAAATGGTAATCCACCCCAAGAATAAACAGTAAATAGAAGATGATTTTCTAGGAAGTTCTGTGTCTGGCTGCGGCGGCAGAGATGAACTGAAAGAGGATTTTTGGCAGCCCGGAGGGCCCCTGAGAACTGTGAGCCGTGAGGAAGAAAGCACTCATCCGTTTATCTCTGTGGGAGCGCCTGCTGGGAGGCGCGGGGCGTCCGCCTCGTGTGGGGATTTCCTCTGGCCTGACGGAAAATGAGGCAGGGATACCTCCGTTCCCCGGAACGCGAGGCGAGAGGCCGGCCCGGCTGAGTCAGGCCCCTCGCTCGTGGGCTCCGAGTCTCTGGTGTTGGCTCGGGAACCCGGGAAGAGTGATTCACCCACTGCCTTCGCACGGCCTGGAGGCCAGTGAAGCTGCGTCTCTAAATCCGAACCCCTTTGCCCAGGAGAAACTCATTCCTGTCCTCTCCCTTCCTACATAAAGGCTGTGGCAAGAAAGCAACAGTGGTTCGTGGAATCTCTTTTAAAAACAGAGCCGCTCCACACACACGAGATCTTCGCGGGCAGCCGCAGGCTGTGGCAGTATTCGCAATAGCACGCCATCTCCCAAGCCAGTTTCCCACTCGTGAGCTACGTAGTTGTCTCCAATTTTTTGCTCTGGCGAAATGCATACAAATGTATGTCAATGCATAGAAAGAGGTCTGGGGTCACATTTGCCTCTGGAGGGGGAGCAGGACTGCCTGATGAGCTTGGGGGTGGGGAGGTGGGGTGAGATATGGATGCTCCCCATTTCCTGTTCCATAAGAGGCAGGGGACACTGCCTGAGTAGGAAAGGAAGAGCGGGTGACCAAGCTTGCTCTCAGGCCCCTCTTGGGGAAACCTGCCCCTTTTGCCCTTTTCCAGGACTGGGGAGACCCCTGCCTTGGACTCCACTGAAGGTCCCTACCCATTGTCTATGGAGGGATGGCCGGGCTCACGGTGTCCTGAGGGCCGGGTAGCCCAGGGGCGTGGACAGGGTAGGGCCCATTGCATCCCTGCCCTGCTGGGGACCCGGACCACTCCCTCTGTTCCACGGTGTCCGGGTCCCCCTGTCCTGCGCTTGGATTTCCTAGGCCCTGCTGTCCTCACCAGGGCTTCCCTCCCCTGTGTCCTTCAGTCCTGTCAAGGCTTAGCCCTCAGGACCTTGCTCTTTGGGAGGGGACCAATAACAGACTCCAGGCATCTCTGCCAGGCAGCACATTTGCATTTTTAACTGGGATTTTCTGGGGAAAAATTCCTTACCAGGAAAAACCCCATGCCTTCTGACACCACGTGCTCTGTGAGCACCCACTCCAGGGCGGTGCTGGCAGTGCAGAGTGGGCCCCACCCAGTGGCGTGCACCTGCAGGGGCGGAGTCAGATGGAGGCAGGGCTGGGGGTGAATTTCAGACACAAGGGCAGGCAGGTGCAGATGTTCTGGGGCAAGTGGGTTTCCTCCATATGATCAAAGCAGACCGAATAGGCACCGCCTCCGCATTCGTGCTCCTGGGAGCTAGAAGGAGCATGGGCTTAGGGACCGAAGAACCGAGTTCAAATTCTGCCTCCTCCACCTACCCCCTGGGGCACCTCAGGCAAATCAAGTCATTGAAGTCTCAATCTCCTCAGGAGTAAAATAGGATTAAAAGTAGTGTCAGACTGGCTGAGGTGTGCTGGGATTTACTTTCCGCATCCCAGATGAATGTAACGAAGATGTCTGCTATCTCTTCCCCACGGTGGCAGTGTGGCTTGGTAGTTGGCGCCCCTCCTGCCCGAGGGAGCCGGCCTGAGACAGGGCAGCAGGGCACCATGGTCAACCACACAGACCCTGAGGCCAGGTGGCCGGGGCCCAACTCCAAGACCTTGGGCATGTTACCTAACCTCTCAGGACCCCAGTTTTCCCATTTTAAAATGGAGACAATAATGGGGCTCTCTACCTAGGCCTGAGAGAGGATTGTTAAAGCAGCTGAGTTGGGCTCAACTCTGCGTGGCTCTGTGGGGGCCGGTGGCAGGGACCATGGAGGAGGAGCTAGAAGCCGTCTCCACTCCTGAGAGCGTGCAGTGCTAGGAGTGCTGCACCCGGCATGCCGGGGCTGCGTGGGGAGCACCCCACACCCTGGCCCCGGAGAACCTGCCTCATTTCCTGGCAGAGCGAGGCAGCAGGAGCCATGCGTGCCTGCCGGTCCCCAGCACCCTGACTCTCCGACTGACGCTGTGATGCATTAGTCACAGATAAAACGGTCGGATCCCAGGATAGGATGCTTCCCCCTTTTTTTTTTTTTTTAAACAAAGACAAGGTCTGAATAATAAAATGAACAACAGGCTATTTCAAAGGAGCAAAGCTAGGGACTTTCACAACCCATTTTCAGAATTAATGAAAATCAGTGGGAGGCAACTATGCTACCATGAATTTAGTGTGTGAAGCTACTGAGTTCTAAGAAGCTGAGTGCCTTCCTGCTGATCTGGTGGGGGTGGATCAGGGAATACCAGGGGCTTCATGTGACATCATGCTGAGTCATGCTGGCCCTGGACACAGAAGGGGAGTACAGGGGGCAGGAAATGGGTGCTCAGCTGGGGAGGGGGATGGCAATAAAGCCTTTGGGACTTGGGGGGGGTGATGAGTAGGAGATTCCAGGAGGGAGTGAGCTCTGAGTCAGAATGATGAGGAAGGAGGAGGCTTCCTCCTAGGGAAGATCTTTGGTGTCAAAAAAGGGTAGGTTTTAAGCCTCTTTCAATTTGGTATGAAATGGCTGGAAAAGAGAGAGAAAAGGAGGATTGTGGCTTAGAAAGGGATTCATACAGCAGAGAATTAGTGGGCAAAGGTCTCTTGGCCAGAGTAGGAGCAGACTCTATCCACAGGCGTCAGCTTCCTGGAAGCCGGAGATCTGGGGCCTCAGATAACCACGCCCACAGTGATGGGCACAAAATCAAAGAGTTAAATGCAGGTTCTGAACCAGGACTCAGTTTATTTTCCAAAAAGAATTTATCAGATGTTCTAACCCAATAATAAACCGTCCTATAAACTAGGGGACAGTTCAAAACATTCATCAAAACTCCTTTGTGGGGTGTTTGTGTGACTAACAGAACATTATATACAGACTTGTGACTAAGGCTTAAGGGGTTCGAGCTTTGTTGTTTTCCTTTTCTCTTTTTTCCCTAGTCAGAAACTAAGTGAGGAGGTGCATTTCTAGCCCCCAAACAGAAAACTGGTTTTTTTTCTTTTTATAAATTTAGGAAGTACAAGAGCCCACTTGTGCATTCTAAATCTATAAAAAGAAAAAAGTATAACCTCTTTTGTTACATGGATATGGTGCATATAAGTCTAGGCTTATAGTGTAACCATCACTTGAATAGTGTACGTTGTACCCATTAAGAAATTTTCATCCCTCACCCCTTTTCACCTTTCTACCTTCTCACCCTTCCAAGTCTCCAATATCTATTATTCTACACTCTACGTCCATGTGTACACATTATTTAGCTCCCACTTATAAGTGAGAACATGAGGTATTTGGCTTTCTGTTTCTGAGTTATTTCATGTCAGATAATGACCTCCAGTCCCATCCATGTTGTTGCAAAAGATGTGATTTCATTCTTTTTTGTGGCTGGGTAGTATTCAATGGTGCATATACACCACATTTTTAATCCAGTCATCTACTGATGGATACTTAGGTTGATTCCATAGCTTTGTTGTTGTGAATAGTGCTTCGGTAAACATGTGAATACAGGTATCCTCTTAATATAACGATTTCTTTTCCTTTGGGTATATACCTAGTAGTTGGATTGCTGGATCAAATCGTAGTTCTATTTTTAGTTCTTTGAGAAATCTCCAAACTGTTTTCCATAGAGGTTGTCCTGATTTACAATTCCACCCACAGTGTATAAGCATTCCCTTTTCTCCACATCCTCACCAATATCTGTTATTTTTTGACTTTTTAATTAATAATAGTGGCTATTTAGACTAGTATAAGATGGTGTCTCATTGTGGGTCTAATTTGCGTTTCTCTGATGATTAGTGATGTTGAGCATTTTTTTCATATACTTATTGGTCATTTGCATGTTTTCTTTTGAAAGATGTCTGTTCATGTCCTTTGCCCACTTTTTAATGGGGGTTTCTTTGTTGTTGTTGAGTTGTTTGTGATCCTTATAGCTTCTGGCTATCAGTCCTTTGTTGGATGCATAGTTTGGGAATATTTTCTTCCATTCTGTAGATTGCCTTTCCACTCTGTTGATTATTTCTTTTGCTGTACAAAAGCTTTTAGTTTAAGTCCAACTTGTCTATTTTTAACTTGTTGCACTTGTTTTTGGGGTGTTAGTCATGAATTCTTTGCCTAGGCCGATGTCCAGAAGAATATTTCCTAGGTTTTTTTCTAGAATTTTTATAATTTTGGGTCTTACATGAACGTCTTCAATCCATCTTGAGTTAATTTTTGTACATGGTGAAAGATATGGGTCCAGTTTCATGCTTCTACATGTAGCTATCCAATTTTCTCAGCACCATTTATTGAATAGGATGTCCTTTTTTCAGTGTACACTTTGTTGACCTTGTTGAAAATCAGTTGGCTTTAGGCACATGGGTTTATTTCTGGGTTCTCTATTCTGTTTTACTGATCTATGTGTCTATTTTCATTCCAGTGATATGCTGTTTTGGTTACTATGGCCTTA
>VSMD01003148.1:0-12762 GCA_008750895.1 Mirza zaza | reverse complement strand
AAAAAAAAAAAGAAAAAAAAATTCTGGCAATGTAACTCTAGCCCTACAAGACATGTGTAAACAAGTAACCACAATGTCTAACTCGACCCTTTCTTTCTCCCAGTGACTTTCCTCTTGTTTGGATCCTGAAAAACATGGTTTCAAAAGTTATAATACTATTAATTCTGTGCCTTATACTTGGCATAGGTACCATTGCCTGATGTTGTCTGTATTGTTGCTGTGCCACTGCTTACAAGTAGAAAACAAACTGAGGCAACACGTCACCCACAATTTACCCTCTACCCTAAGGCTCAGGGACCACTGTGGAAGAGGAGGGCATATGAGGTTGTAAGAGCTGGATTAGGAGAGTGGAGTGCACATGTCACTCCATCTTGCATGCTAATCCACCATGCTGACTTCTGATTAATTCCAGTCCTGGAATGACTGCAAAATTTTTCTTTTTTTTTTACTGTTCCTTGTGTCAGCCAAGACAACCTTGATGTTATCATAAGTGTGTACTTATCATAAATCCTGCCATAGCATCCTTGTCTTTCCCTTCTTTGAAGGGTTGACTTTAAATGTCTTGCACATTTCTTTCTGGAGCACATATACTTTTCCCTATGATATATAAGCCCTGGGGCTGGGAGCTAGTGGTGCAGAGATCTACCTATCTTGCTAACCCAAGACCATGCTTCCTTTTGTTAGTTCCCCAATAAATAACCTTTTACTAACACACTGGCTGTGTCTGCCTCATTCTTTAGTTTATTGGTTCCTTCTGCTTTTGGGGGTTGCTTTGCATATGCAGCCTTTTCGTGAAACAGTCAAGTATAGATTTGTGAACAAAATTGAAACATTTTTCTTTCTCTCTACCTGATTTCTCCAGAATTTGGAAACTATTTGCAACTATTATTAATTTATGACAATATAGTCATTTGCATAAGTTCAATAAGAATGTGTTTTCTTTTATAACAGTACACAATTAGAGACACTGGTTATTTTACCATGGCTTTGACTGGAGTAACATATTTTCAGATATGACCAGACTGCTTTAAGGAATTGAGGTTGACTTTAGAGAGATGATAAAAATCCCGTTAAAAGACTGGCCAGGTGGCTGGGCGCGGTGGCTCATGCCTGTAATCCTAGCACTCTGGGAGGCTGAGGCAGGCGGATTGCTCGAGGTCAGGAGTTCAAAACCAGCCTGAGCAAGAGCAAGACCCTGTCTCTACTATAAATAGAAAGAAATTAATTGGCCAACTAATATAGAAAAAATTAGCCGGGCATGGTGGCACATGCCTGTAGTCCCAGCTACTTGGGAGGCTGAGGCAGGAAGATCGCTTGAGCCCAGGAGTTTGAGGTTGCTGTGAGCTAGGCTGATGCCATGGCACTCACTCTAGCCTGGGCAACAAAGCGAGACTGTCTCAAAAAAAAAAAAAAAAAGACTGGCCAGGTACCATGTCTACATGTTTCCTTTACAAGGTTTCTGACCTAGGGTAAAGAAACAATGTTACTTTTTGATAGGCTCAAGAAATTCAAGTTATTTTGGGAGCTTTAGAAGAGAGGAGTTCACCCAATTATGGATATTGCAGGCACAGTCTGATGGTGAAATCTTGGCTTGGCTTACTAGCCTTGAGGCTTTAAAAAGACTAATCTGAAATTACTTATGAAAAAGTTCCAGAAAAGAGCCTACATGGGAGTCCAGTTGCTCAAGCCTTCTTAGGTATGGCCCCGGAAAAAAAAAAAAAAAGAGCCTATATGGCCAATGGCTATTTTTGCTGCACTTTATGCAATAATCAGGCCAAATATAATGAGACTAAAACTTATTTTGCAAATAAATAGATCCTACTATGATTTATCCTTTAGAATAGGTAGAAATGGGGAACTAGAGAGAGAAAATTACGTTTCAGAAGAAAACTCTAGTGTACCTGTTATTAGATTCTAGCCCTGTTCATTGCTCTTTTTAGTTTTTATTATTTATCTACAATTTGAAATTAATCCTGAATTCTTTCCTAGCTTCAAGTCTCCAAACTAACATTTTCAAAATTTCCTTCTATTTTTCTCACTTGGACTCAATGAAATTGCTACAACCTTTTTCCTGAGGCCCTCCAATCGGAAGCTCATACCTTGTGCCCTACAAACTACAGGCAAGAAAACTCTGTCACATTGTCATGACCTACTTCCACTTTACTGAAGATCCTTAAAGCCTAACATCTAGACACCTCAAGTGATTGCCTTCTAGCCGCTAAGAAAACTGGTTTATAGATTGCTCCAAATATTTACCTTTCTTTCTCTTCCTTTTGAAAGCCTCCCTACAACGCCATCTCCTGAAATGAGACACACTGTTTAACAAGACTGGCCTATTTGCAGAAATGGGAGACTGGTTTATTTCTCCACAGACAGACTCAGCTTTTTAGTGTGTGAAACTTCTAGGGAAGTTTCGGACAGGGAAATGTTAGTGCCCAGAAACTAATACTTTCAAATATGGTGCTTTAACATGATGAATAGAAGAAGCCTCAAGACTCTCTGAAGTCCTCCCACCCCCATCCCTCCCAAAGCACAGGGAAATTGTCTCTGAAGTTCCTTTATCTGCCTTAAGTCTGGACCCACCAAGAACAATTGTTTTTTCTTCTTGCTGTTATCTCATTATCTATGGCAGAAAAGAAGACCAAGAATGTAACCACACCTGGACAGACTCTTTCACAAGATGATGTCAGTCTCTTAAATTCCAAAGAGAACTATTTACTAGATAGTCTCTGTTCCTGGATCCATTAATTCTCCATAGCGATCATTTACTGCCCCTAGACAAAATTTGTCTTCTCCACCCTCCCATAACCTGTTTTGCCAGGATTACAGCCCCCATCATTTCTGTAATCTCAAGATGGGTATATCAGCTCCTGAGCCCCTTTGGGGCTGAGAAATCCCTCTGTGGTTCTCCTGTGGCACACTTTAGTAAATTTATATGCCTTTTCTCCAATGAATCTACCTTTTGTGAGTTGATTTTTCAGCAAACCTTTAGAGGCCCAAGGGGAAATTTTTCCCTTGGCCTCTACACTGGCCAGACCTGTCTGGGCCATATTCTCC
The DNA here is from genome assembly GCA_008750895.1 of Mirza zaza. Classification (NCBI taxonomy): domain Eukaryota; kingdom Metazoa; phylum Chordata; class Mammalia; order Primates; family Cheirogaleidae; genus Mirza; species Mirza zaza. The sequence continues at coordinate 9,705 of VSMD01003148.1, read as the reverse complement.
TGCTCTGAACCACATGTCTCCAAGTCATCTGACTTACTCTCACAAAAGGCTGAGCATTTGGCCGGGTGCAGTGGCTCACACCTGTAATCCTAGCACTCTGGGAGGCCAAGGCGAGCGGATTGTTTGAGTTCTGGAGTTCGAGACCAGTCTGAGCAAGAGCGAGACCCCATCTTTACTAAAAAAATAGAAAGAAATTAGCTGGACAACTAAAAATATATACTGTGTTTCCCCGAAAATAAGACAGGGTCTTATATTTATTTTTCCTCAAGAAGACACCCTAGGGCTTATTTTCAGGGGATGTGTTATTTTCCCCTCAAAGCCTCAGCTTGCAGCACACACAGTATGGCCGGGACCTGACAGGGGGAGCCGACCTTGTTGGTGGGGCTGCCTGCACCTTTCCAGTCACCTCTGGGCTAGTAGCTGTCATGATGGGGCAGATGAGAAGGGCTGCTCATCTTCCAATGCATGGGTTGTGCAGATATGATGCATAGCCACGCCCATCACTAGGTCTTTTTTTGGGGTAGGGCTTATATTGCGCGAATGCTTAGATATCCTGCTGGGGCTTATTTTATGGGTAGGTCTTATTTTCAGGAAAACACGGTAGAAAAAAATTGGCTGGGCATGGTGCCGCATGCCTGTAGTCCCAACTACTTAGGAGGCTGAGGCAGCAGGATTGCTTGAGCCCAGGAGTTTGAGGTTGCTGTGAGCGAGGCTGATGCCACAGCACTCTAGCCTGGGCAACAAAGTAAGACTCTGTCTCAAAAAAAAAGAGAAACAAAAAGGGCTGGGCACAGACTGCTCTAGAGATGGCAGTGCTGTTTTCCAGTATTCAGGCCTACTTTGCTAGTTTATACCATGATATTTTTATTTACCCCAATACTCATCTTTTTGATGTAATGTCATCAATGCAGACTTTTTTTTTTTTTTGAGACAGAATGTCACTTTGTTGCCCAGGCTAGAGTGAGTGCCACAGTGTCAGCCTAGCTCACAGCAACCTCAATCTCCTGGGCTCAAGCAATCCTGCTGCCTCAGCCTCCCAAGTAGCTGGGACTACAGGCATGTACCACCATGCCCGGCTAGTTTTTTCTATATATATTAGTTGGCCAATTAATTTCTTTCTATTTAGTAGAGACAGGGTCTTGCTCTTGCTCAGGCTGGTTTTGAACTCCTAACCTCGAGCAATCTGCCCGCCTCAGCCTTCTAGAATGCTAGGATTACAGGCGTGAGCCACTGCACCCAGCCCATCAATGCAGACATTAAGCAGCTGCTCTTTTACTTTCTTCGCTCAGTTTCCAATCCTTCTGCCATCATCCCTGATGCTCTTCTAGTCCCTCTTTGTTCCTCAACTCTGTCAGCATCCCAGCCTCTGCCCTGCCCCCCGCCAAAAACAAAGAAACAAAAAACCCCAAAGCTAAGCAGGTACCCAGAAGAGGAGTCCTCTTCTGGAATCCTCTGGGGAAGAAGAGGCATAAGAATATGTCAACATCCAGATGTTGGGTGCAGAGAATGATTCCCCCAAATATGGTACTTGGGCATGATGCTTTTGAAAATCAAAAAGGCTCAGAAATAAGCCCCATAATCAAGGTACCTCTAATCTCATCTTGTTCCTCTCTCTTACATCACCCAAAGGCAATGAGGTACTCTCTCCAGAATTTCCTTATCTGACTGATGAGGAAAGTCCCCAGGGCCCCAGAGGAGGTGCAACATATGCATAGCCCGACGCCGATTGGATATACATATGCTCAATGCTGGTTGGGTGCTCTCTCAATCCTGCTACTGATCGGTCGCTTTTGAATCCCATTGCTGATTGGATAACCCCTGGTGCTAATAGATGATTGGTTGTGTGTAACCCCAAGAAATGTATAAAACTGGAAAAGGACAAGGAAATGGTGCTTAGAATTTGGTGGCATGCCCCTCTGAGCCCACGGGCGAAATAAAGGCTGATTCTCCGACTCTCTGTGTGCCACTTGGTTCTTTCCCCGGTCAGTCGCTGTAACACGACCAAGAAATCTTCGTTCCAAAAAACCACAATTGCCTTCTATTCCCTCCCTGAATTCTCATTTCCACACCTGGATGGACCACCTCTCAGAGTCATTGAAATTCCAAAGAGAATCATTTACAAGTTGAGTTCTGTCTCTCCGGTCCATTCATTGTCCCTAATAATCATTTACTACCCCTCAAAATGTAATAAGGGGATGGCCTGGAAAAAGGTTAAAATGTTTTCTGTCTCTAAACACCCCCAGACTCCTTTTTTTTTTTTTTTTTTTTGAGATGCCCGGGCTAGAGTACCATGGCATCAGCCTAGCTCACAGCAACCTCAAACTCCTGGGCTCAAGGGATCCTACTGCCTCAGCTTCCCAGGTACCTGGCTAATTTTTTCTATTTTTAGTTGTCTAGCTAATTTCTTTCTATTTTTAGTAGAGACGGGGGTCTCGCTCTTGCTCAGGCTGGTCTCAAACTCCTGAACTCAAACAGCTGCTGCCTAGGCCTCCCCTAGTGCTAGGATTATAGGCGTGAGCCACCGTGCAGCGCCCCCAACTCCTTTTGGGAATTAAAACCTGCATCCCTGCCTCAGGCCAGTGGTTGGGAAGGGCAGGGGAGTATCCTTTGTTCTTCATACAACAGGACATGGCTCAAGGGACTCCCCTTTAAAAGCTCTGTGTTCCTGCTCAGAGGCAGGACATTGGTATTTTAAGATGGAGTCTCACAACGTCTTCGTTTGCCGGCAATAAACTTCTCTTTCCTTCTCCTCAAAACACTTGTCCTTGTTCTTCTGATATGATCTCAGGGACAAGTGCCCAGCTTTTGGTATCAAAATTTGGCATCCCTGGGTAGCCCCATTTGCACCTCAGTGGAACAGCACCCAGCAACTGTGGCTGTGGCTAGGAGAAGTGGGGAGCAGCCCTAGGTCTGGCTGTGGGTCTCCACTGGGAGAAGCACCATCATTTAGGGTGAGAGGGAGAGGAACTGCCCCAGCAGCTGCCAGGGCCTGTTTAACTCTGAGGGAGCTTCTATCTCTCTCCCTGCTGAATCAGATGCAGCTCCTACCTACCTGAACCTTGTTGGGGAAAAGGAAATGGATCTAAAAATGTCTGGGCAGCCTTGGCAATTTTTCTGAATAAGTTCCCTGACATGCACACTGAGACCCTTGATTCCACCCATTTGGGGAGGGTTTTGAACCTTCCATCCCTGTGGCAGGGCATTTGTTTAGAGGCACTATTTTGGTGGAAGCACCATTTGGGGTGGCATTTGTCCCCCTCTCTACTAAAAATAGAAATAAATTAATTGACCAATTAAAATATGTATATAGAAAAAATTAGCTGGGCATGGTGGCAGATGCCTGTAGTCCCAGCTACCTGCGAGGCTGAGGCAGGAGGATCGCTTGAGCCCAGGAGTTTGAGGTTGCTGTGAGCTAGGCTGACACCATGGCACTCTAGCCCAGGCAACAGAGTGAGACTCTGTCTCCAAAAAACAAACAAACAAACAAAAAACAACTTTGACTCTATGTCATAGTCTGCAAGAAACTTAATCTTCCATGAAGTCACCATTGTAGTCTACTCAATTGAGTACATAATACTGTTGGGCTTGATAATTAAGAAACTTCAGACAACTACCCTAGATGTCTCTGTTAAGACACATGCATGCATAAGGGTGGCAGATAAACCCCATTAAAAATCCAGAACTTTACCACAATATTAAAGTTTCCAGAGGCTCTGTGGTCGATGGGGCATTGAGATATTGCCTTTCGAAAGACAGACGAGTTCAATCAGGAAATTCAGCTGTTCCCGTGATGTCTTTGAGGATGCAAAAGAGCCTCTGGAAAACCCCAATAGAGAATATCAGCTCAGCCTTCCAGGGGTTTGGAGCAAAATCATGCCATCTTGTGAAGACACCTGTTCTTTTTTTTTTTTTTAGTCAGAGTCTCACTCTGTTGCCCGGGCTAGAGTGCTGTGGCGTCAGCCTAGCTCACAGCAACCTCAAACTCCTGGGCTCAAGCAATCCTGCTGCCTCAGCCTCCCGAGTAGCTGGGACTACAGGCATGTGCCACCATGCCCGGCTAATTTTTTCTATATATATATTAGTTGGCCAATTAATTTCTTTCTATTTGTAGTAGAGACGGCGTGGGGGGGGGGTCTTACTCTTGCTCAGGCTGGTTTCGAACTCCTGACCTTGAGCAATCCTCCCACCTCGGCCTCCCAGAGTGCTAGGATTACAGGCGAGAGGCACCGTGCTTAGATTACAGTCGAGAGGCTATGGTATTTCTCTTAATGGTATACCTTGATCAGTGGCCAAATCCTTAATTTTTGCTGTTCAACCATTTTTCTTGATCTTACTCTCTGATTCCATACGTTCCAGACTGCTCAATGGATTTCTAATAAACTTCCAAAATGAAGGGAAATTTCTTTCTCAGTTCGTCTTATTAAACTCTCCCTCCCCCACAAAGAAAGCTAAAACAACGCTCAGAAATTCAGCTTCTAAAACTCTTTGCCAGAGGTTCTGTAGTGTAGGCCATTACAGAGCACGTGCACATGGGGCCGGAGGAGTGAATCTTGATCATTTCCTTAAGGTGGCATTGTCTGGGTGTCTCCAGAGTATAATCACTGCTTTTCCTCTTTGTAAATTAATAACTGTCTTGGAGGAGACACCTTGAGATTATGTTAGTATCCTGTTTTGCCCACTGTTTGTAGCCTCCCTTCATGAATCTTACCTGTAACAGTTATTATAGTGTTTGCCTGATGGTTATTTTACATTTCTTCTATTCCCTCTACATTTATAATTGATATTCTCCCATAAGGCAGGGCTATTCCTTCTCTCACATTAACCTATTTATTCAACTATTTATTTATATAATCATGGATATTCATTTTAATGTGAGTTATTATCCACTACTATTATCATTTAGTTTATTTCTCAGATGTTATAGCTGTGGCCATTGAGAACTCCTCTGGTTGGGTCTCTGTCCTGTTGACACTCTCCCATAGTTATTCAGACATTTTTTACTTTATGGCATCATAAGACATTCCTAACTCACCCTTTACTTTCCCTTGCATAAGGCTTTGTAGACAGAATAGAATCTATGGTGGCAATTTCAGTAGATACAAGTCAGGTGATGAGTTCTTAAGGACTTTGGTGCTTTAGGTGGATAAGACAGTAACAGCCTCCTGGATACTTGCTCTTTTTTTTTTTTTTTTTTTTGAGACAGAGTCTCACTTTGTTGCCCAGGCTAGCATGAGTGCTGTGGCGTCAGCAACCTCAAACTCCTGGGCTCAAGCAATCCTGCTGCCTCAGCCTCCCAAGTAGCTGGGACTACAGGCATGCGCCACCATGCCCGGCTAATTTTTTCTATATATATATTAGTTGGCCAATTAACTTCTTTCTATTTATAGTAGTGACAGGGGTCTCGCTCTTGCTCAGGCTGGTTTCGAACTCTTGACCTCAAGCAATCGGCCCTCCTCGGCCTCCTAGAGTGCTAGGATTACAGGCGTTAGCCACCATGCCTGGCCTGGATACTCGCTCTTTGAGCCTGCCAGTGATTGTTATGTTCATTATCTATTACTGCCTAATAAATTACTGAAAACTTATAGCTTAAGTAAGCCACATTTAGTGGTTTCTTCGGGTTAGGAATCTGATCATGTTTTAGCTGAATCCTCTGTTTAAGGGTTTCTCCTAAGGACAATCAAGTTGTTGGTCCGAGTTGAGGTTTCATCTGAAGCCTTGAGTGGGGAAGGACCCATTTGCAGGCTCAAATAATTATTGCCAGAATTCAGTTCCTTGTGGTCTGCTGGGGTGAGGGCCCCAGTCCCCAGGTGGCTGCTGGCTGGAGGTCACCCTCAGCTCCATGCCATGTAGACCTTTCAACATGGCTACTTGCTTCATTAACACATGCAAACAGAGAAGGCAAGAGAGGGAGTCTGGCAGCAAATAGGCGCTCACAATCCCTAGTAACCTCATCACCAAGGTGTCCTTCTTTGCTGTCATTAGAACATGACAGGCCTTTGTTATGTTCTGTTGGTTAGAAGCATGTTGCCAGGGAGTTCACATTCATGGGAAGGGGATTACATGCAGGTGGACCCCCAGAGAGGGGGATCACTAGAGTCATCGTAGAGTCTTCCCAACACAGTTGGTCCCCAATTCTTTCTTGGACTGTACACAGTGGTCTCTGTTTTCCTGATGGAATCCAATTTGACCCAGCCACACTGTCAGATTGCATCCACATCCCTTTGTGATATGAGACTGCTCTCTGGCCTAATCAAAGCCATGGAGATCATAAAACCTTTTGCTTTCCATCTCCATGTACTCACATAGCCTTCCAGATCAGACCAGTTTGGACCCAAGCCTGAACTGCACACCGCCACCCAATACTCCTCAAGTGTAAGTGGTTTTAGAAGATTTGTCTTAGGCTTTTCCTGGGGTATTTGTCCTGATGGCATGAGCAAAGTGCAGACCAGAGGACTCTTCTCCTAAAACTTCTTATATAAGGTTTATGGGAGATTATTGTCTTCTAAAGGAGGCTGATTTTCTGGGTCTACATAAGGTAAAACAGAAAAAAAAATAATAAAGGAGGCTGGATGTTACCTGCTACACTCCACTCCCAGTATATTTTCTGACAACAATAAAAGCCACAGGTGAAACAAAGGCATGACACCTAATTGGAAAATTTTAAAAAGACATAGTATCCACTCCCACTGCTCCACTTGACCAGCCTTTCAAAAATAAATAAATAAATAAAAAAGACATAGTGACTGCAAAGGAAGGGACAAAGATCTTTTGTTTTCTGGTGAGACCCGCAAGTGTTCTCCACGAGATCTTGGGGCTGGAAGGCTGTGAGAAGTCAGCAGACAGCTGGAGTTGCACAATAACCAATGCAGCTGTGGAGTGGGACCAGAGGGACAAGAGGATGAGTGCCAGCAGGCACCCTGAGGGCCCGGCGACACCACTATGGGGACACTCCCACAGCTCAGCTGCTTGCTCTGGAAGAAGAGCGTTAGAGAGATGGGATGCTCAGAGGCATGGCCTATAAACCTCACAAAACTGCCATTGAATTAGAAGTCAATAGTATGTAATGGTGATGAAAATTGTTAATATTAAAAATGCCCAGGAGGGTGGGGCACAGTGGCTTATATTGTAATTCCAGCACTCTGGGAGGCCAAGGTAATCAGAACCCTGAGGCCAGGAGTTTGAGACCAGCCTGAGCAACATAGCAAAACCAGATCTCTACAAAAAAAAATTTAAAAATTAGCTATGGGCGGGTGCAGTGGCTCATGCCTGTAATCCCAGCACTCTGGGAGGCCGAGGTGGGCTGATCATTTGAGCTCAGGAGTTTCAAGACCAGCCTGAGCAAGAGCAAGACCCTGTCTCTACTGAAAATAGAGAGAAATTAATTGGCCAACTAAAAATACTAGAAAAAAAAATTAGCCGGGCATGGTGGCCCATGCCTGTAGTCCCAGCTACTAGGGAGGCTGAGGCAGAAGGATTGCTTGAGTACAGGAGTTTGAGGTTGCTGTGAGCTAGACTGATGCCACGGCACTCTAGCCTGGGCAAGAAAGTGAGACTCTGTCTCAAAAAAAAAAATTAATAAAAATAAAAATAAAAATAAAAATTAGCGGCCTGGCACGGTGGCTCTCACCTGTAATACTAGGACTCTGGGAGGCCGAGGAGGGCGGATTGCTCAAGGTCAGGAGTTCGAAACCAGCCTGAGCAAGAATGAGACCCTGTCTCTACTATAAATAGAAAGAAATTAATTGGTTAACTAATATATATAGAAAAAATTAGCCGGGCATAGTGGCTGATGCCTTTAGTCCCAGATACTCGGGAGGCTGAGGCAGGAGGATGGCTTGAGCCCAGGAGTTTGAGATTGCTGTGAGCTAGGCTGACGCCACGGCACTCATTCTAGCCCGGACAACAAAATGAGACTCTGTCTCAAAAAAAAGAAAAGAAAAAAAAAAAAAAACAAATTAGCTAGGCGTGGTGGCCTTCGCCTATAGTCCCAGCTACTTGTGAGGCTAAAGCCCAGGAGTTCGAGGTTGCAGTGAGTTATGATTGTGTGACTGCACTCCAGCCTGGGCAACAGAATGAGACCCTGCCTCTAAAAAAATAAAAATGGCCAGGAATATGTCTAGTGTCTTCTATTGGGCAATTCTAGGGAAACGCTGGATAGACTTGAGAGTCTTCTTTTTTTAACGTTTGAAAATAAAAATTTAGGCCAGGCATGGTAGCTTAGAGCAAGACTTCATCTAAAAAAAAATTTAATAGGTAACGATTCTTATTACATTGAAATATAATAAAATATACCTTGACCTTAAGACACTCCAGGAGAAAGGAAAATAAAAGTCAGGGAAATTAAGTTGAGCTGAAAAACCACTACCATGCATGGCAAAAGACAAAAGTTCCATTGGCAAGTTAATCTGATCAGAAAGGAACAGAGGCAGAAAAAGACCAAATTAATGAAGACATTATATTTATCAAATTAGAGAGAAAGAAAAATGAGGAGTCCTAAAACAAATACCAGATGCAAACAACCATATCAAAGCTTTCTAGTGATGTGTATTTGAGCTGGTTTATTCACTCAACAAATACTTTATTGTATTTACTTCAGATCAAACAGTGTTCTAGGGACAGGGAATACAGTTATATTCCTGTATAAAGGACACAAAACGAGCAAAATCTTTACTTGCAGGGAGTTTGAATTCTTGGAGAGAGTGGGTAGAGACAGAAGAGAAACAAAATAATTCACACGTATAGTGCAGCAGTCTCCCCGATCTGCAGGGGTATATGTTCCAAGACCCCCAATGATCACCTGAAACCCAGGCTAGTGCTGAGCCCTACATACACTATGGTTTTCCCTATATATACATATCTACGAAAAAGTTTAATTTATAAATTCAGCACAGTCAGAGATTAACAACAGACCTGGTGCTATGGTCCCAGCACTCTGAGAGGCTGAGGCAGGAGGATCACTTGAGGCCACTAGTTCAAGACCTGAGCAAGACTGAAACCCCGTCTCTACTAAAAATAGAAAAATTAGCCAGGCATCGTGGCAAGCACCTGTAGTCCCAGCTACTCAGGAGGTTGAGGCAGTAGGATCACTTGAGCCCATGAGTTGGAGGTTGCAGTGAGCTGTGATGATGCCATTGCACTCTAGCCCGGGAAACAGAGCAAGAACCTGTCTCAAAAAACAAAACACAAGACAAAAACAACAAAAAAGAGATTAATAACAGTAACTAATAATAGAATAGAACAAATGTAACAATATGCTGTAATAAAAGTTATGTGTATGTGGTCTCTCTCTCGGAAAATATCTTACTGTACTGTACTCACCTATTTTCAGGCCATGGTTATCTGTGGGTGGCTGAAACTGCAGAAAGCAAAACCACAGATATGGGGTCTACTGTGTGTTAGATGGTGAAAGGAAAAAACAGGCCGGGCGCGGTGGCTCAAGCCTGTAATTCTAGCTCTCTGGGAGGCCGAGGTGGGCGGATCATTTGAGCTCAAGAGTTCGAGACCAGCCTGAGCAAGAGCGAGATCCCATCTCTACTATAAATAGAAAGAAATTAATTAGCCAACTAAAATATATATAGAAAAAATTAGCCGGGCATGGTGGCACATGCCTGTAGTCCCAGCTACTTGGGAGGCTGAGGCAGCAGGATTGCTTGAGCCCAGGAGTTTGAGGTTGTTGTGAGCTAGGCTGACGCCATGGCACTCACT
>VSMD01003143.1:0-62062 GCA_008750895.1 Mirza zaza | reverse complement strand
ACCTATCCACCCATCCATCCATCCACCCATCCCTCTACCCATCCACCCATCCACCCATCCCTCTACCCATCCACCCATCCCTCTACCCATCCACCAATCCATTCATCCACCCATCCATCCACCCATCCCTCTACCCATTCACCCATCCCTCTACCCATCCCTCTACCCATCCACCCATCTCTCTACCCATCCACCCATCCCTCTACCCATCCACCAATCCATTCATCCACCCATTCATCCATCCACCCATCCCTCTACCTACTCATTCATCCATCTACCCATCCATACACCCACCCACCCACCTCTCCATCCATCCATCCATCCATCCATCCATCCATCCACCCACCCATCCTTCTGTCCATCCATCTACCCATCTTTTCATTTGTCCATCCACCCATCCATCTCTTTATCCCTCATCCATCAGATACTGGAACATTCCAAGTCCCATGTCAGGTTTGGAGGACCCACTGCTTAACAAGAACAACAGAGCACTTCCTTCGTGACCTTATCTTGATCTCTTAGTTGTAGGTACTAGGTCTGCCCTAAGAGACTTATCTATGGAAATGACCATGTACCTTTTCTAGAGGCAGAGATGACTCCTAAATGATCCCCAGAGTGGAGCAGGTTCAACAGTCCCTCTGATGGGAAGTGTTTAATTACCTTTATGGTCATTCTTTAGGTCTGACCACTCTATCTCTTACTGCTACTCTCCTACTGATTGTAGAGATGGTATAATTTTCCCTTTTTATTTGTTTTTTTTTTAATTTATTTTTGAGATAATCTGTCACCTGGGATAGAGTGTAGTGGCACCACCATAGCTCACTGCAACCTCGAATTCCTGGGCTCAAGCAATCCTGCTTCAGCCTCCCAAGTATCTGGGACCCTAGGCACGTACCACCACAACTGGCTAATTTTTGTATTTTTCGTAGATACGGGGCCTCACTCTGTCACTTAGGCTGGTCTCAAACTCCTGGCCTCAAGTGATCCTCCCATCTCAGCCTCCCAAAGTGTTGGGATTACAGGCGTGAGCCACCGTGCCCGGCCTGTTTATTTTTTTAAGGACTGATGATAGGTAGGGGGAGAATAAAAATCTGAACCACAGCCTGGCTCATGTGCAAACGCAGCCCATTGGGAATAACCGTGCTCCCCTCCCTCGCTCTCCTCCGCAGGCTGACTTTGCCATCGAGGCTTTGGCCAAGGCCACTTACGAGCGCCTCTTCCGCTGGATACTCAGCCGCGTCAACAAAGCCTTGGACAAGACCCATCGGCAAGGGGCTTCCTTCCTAGGGATCCTGGACATTGCTGGATTTGAGATCTTTGAGGTACAGCCCGGTGGGTTCATGACAGCCGAGGTCTTGATTCTCCGGGATGAGGCTTTCCCTGGGAGAACTCACGACTTTGGAGAAAGGCAGGCAGGTGGCCCCGAAAGGCTGGGGGGCTTTCTAGTTAAGGTTAGATCCTTGAGAGTGTAAGAGACAGAAATCCAACAGGGAATATACTACCTTGTGAAACCGAGAAGACCAGAGGTCCCATGGGATCCAGTAGGCAGGGGTTGCTCTCCTGCCATCTCTCTCTCTGCCTCCGTCTATACTGGCTGTACTCTCAGGCCGGCTCTCTCCTCATGGTGGCAAGGTGACTGCCACTGGTCCAGACTGCCTCTCAGTAATCCCGGCAAAAAAAAAAAAAAAAAAAAAAAGCAAAACAAACATCTCTTCTCCAACATTTCCAACCCAAATCCTGGAATTGGCTCTCCTGGACTCTTACTCACTTGAGTTGGGCCCCACACTGTCACCTCCGAGCCAAGCACTGTTTTAAGGATCCTGCAGTAGTACTTCATGTAGCATAAACATGAATCTTGGATCCCATACCCGTGGATTGGAGGAAAGGTCTTCAGATGCACAGATATCCCAAAAGATGCCCACTACAGAGTTATTCCCTCTCTGAGCCTCAGTTTCCTCGTCTGTAAAATGCAGGTGGTAACGTGTCTTACAAGGTTATTCTAGGCATAGATCGTTGCGCAGGTGGAGGGGATGAGTGTCCTTAAGGTGTGAGGCGGCCACGTACGTGGGAGGAGGTCAATCTTGCCAGCGCTGGTGGGCTCTAGGCAGCCCGAGTCGGGGCCCAAGCCCACTCCGGGGGCGGGAGCGTGTGGAGGGGCTGTCCGGGCACAGGGCGCTGTCTGGGGCGGAGCTTCCCTGGGGCTCTCCGTCCGTCCTCTGACGTCGCACGCGATGCTCACACGCCCTCCCCCCCGACCCCCGCCGTGTGCTCAGGTGAACTCCTTCGAGCAGCTGTGCATCAACTACACCAACGAGAAGCTGCAGCAGCTCTTCAACCACACCATGTTCATCCTGGAGCAGGAGGAGTACCAGCGCGAGGGCATCGAGTGGAACTTCATCGACTTCGGGCTCGACCTGCAGCCCTGCATCGAGCTCATCGAGCGGCCGGTGAGGGGCGCGTGGGCGTGCGTGGTGCGCGTCACACCTGCACACGTGTGTCGCCTTCATTCAGCGGACGCGTGACCCTGCACTCTGTCCATGTCCGCGGCTTCCCCCGTCACCAAGTCCTGAAAGGCTGTAAACTGCATCTTGGTGAACTAAACCATAATTTCTGTTAATCCACATTTTAATATCAATGGTATTTTCTTTATTTATTTCTGCCTTCCTTCTATCTCCCCTCCCCTTCCTTCCTTTCTTATCTTCCTTCTTCCTTTTCTTCTCCTCCTTCCTTCCCTTCCTTCTCTTCCTTTCCCTTCTCACTCCCATTCATTCATTCCTAAAGGCAGCAGTCTTCATTTTGTTCACTGATGTATCCCAAACTCCTAGAACCATGCACGTAGCAGGTGAATAATCAATAATTATCGAATCAATGTTTACTGAGCATCTACTATGTGCTAGCCCCCCTCTTTAAGGGGCTAGGGATGTAACCATAAATGAGGTGGGCATCGTCCCTGCCCTCCTGGAGAAACCACAAAACCAGACAAACAAAGCTACTAACGCTCCCCGTAAGGCCAACGTGGGGAATGATTTAGGGAGGCCCACTCTGGACAGAGCAGGCAGGAAAGGCTTCTCTGAGGCTGAGTCCAGAAAGTACGGACCATCCCAGCAGAGGGAACGGCATGCCCACATCTGATGGTGCTCCTGACACCTTGGTTTAGACTGTCTCAGTCACGGGGAAGTGCTGTACTCACAGGAGCCCTAAGGACAGGTGTAAGTCAAGCAATGGGTTAGTGTGCAGGAATTGGGAAATCTGTGTGTTTGTGTGTGTGTGTCTGTGTCCATCTGTCTGTCTGTATGTGTCGCCCACTGGGGGTGGCAGCAAACATCCCCAGTACTGGTCCACCGGCCACAGGGGAAGTGAAGGTGAGACTGAGGGGCGTGGGGGGGGGGGTATAGACCCATCTTTATACGTAGGCAAATCCAGCGACAGGGCTCGGGGACGCCTGGCGCCGTGTGCAGGTGGCCAGCTCTTCCCGGCAGACCGCAGGCCCTGGCGCCCTCTGCCTCCTGCTGACCCAGCCCTTCCTGTCCCCCGCAGAACAACCCCCCAGGCGTGCTGGCCCTGCTGGACGAGGAGTGCTGGTTCCCCAAAGCCACGGACAAGTCTTTCGTGGAGAAGCTGTGCACGGAGCAGGGCAACCACCCCAAGTTCCAGAAGCCCAAGCAGCTCAAGGACAAAACCGAGTTCTCCATCATCCACTATGCGGGGAAGGTACCAGCCGCGGGCCCGGGCGCTCTCTGTCCCAGGGAACCCGGGCGGGCGCTCAGAGCAGGAGTGATTGGGGCACCGCAGCACCCCAGGGCTGGCTGGGTACCCCAGGGGCGTCTGACACGCGTCAGATCCCAGCCATATCCTGTGTACGAGTCGTCTAGGCACGTGTGAGGCACAGGACTTAGCCCGTGTAATGTACTGCAACCCACGCGGTTTCTAACTGTGCGAGACCGTCTGACCGCTGGGGTGGCCCTCGGCAGGTGGACTACAACGCAAGTGCCTGGCTGACCAAGAACATGGACCCGCTGAATGACAACGTGACTTCCCTCCTCAACGCCTCCTCGGACAAGTTCGTGGCCGACCTGTGGAAGGACGGTGAGGCCCTCCCTGCTCTGGAGGCTGCTCCGAGCTGGGGAATGACACACCCAGGCCCTCCGCCCTTCCCAGCCACCGCTGCCGCCTCACCTGCCCCGGGCGGGGAGCCCGTGCATGGGGGTGGCGTGTGCTGGTGATGTCCTGTTGAGACGTCCAACCTCTTCCTAAGTGGGGGCCCCCAGCCCCTGCACCCCACATTGGACCCCAGGGAGGAGGCCCTGTTGTCAGGGCTCAGACAGTAGGTGGCAGAAACAGCGCGCCAGGCGTGGGGAACTGCACTGCCCCAGTTGGAGGCAGAGGGACTTGACTTCCGTCTGGTCTCTGCCACCCGCTACCTGTGTTGTCTTGGACGTGTCACTCAAGTGTCACTCAGCTTTCAAATCCTCATTAGTAAAACTGGGGAAATAATAGTTTCTGCCTCTCCTTGGAGCATTGTGAGGGTTAAATGAGAGCAGAGGTGCTGAGACCCGAGCACGCCTGCCTTGCTTTAGGCTGGAACATACTCCAGGGAGGCGCCAGCCGTGCCAACATTTACTGAGTGCCAGCAATGTGGCAGGCCCGGCCCGGGTGACAGCGTCTCACCCTGGGGCTGTGTCATCCCTGGGGCTTACGGCGAACCCAGCCAGGGCCTCCCCTTGAGGAGCCGACAGTCTTGTGGGACGGTCACGCAAAGAGATCGTCACACGGAACCTAACTGAGCACAAGGCGCAGAAGCAGCCAGTCCAAGGCTGGCGGGCGAGACCTGGCGCGCAGGGCCCGCTGGGCTGGTGGAAGTCTCTCGCTCCGCTCTGAAAGGCAAAGAATGTCTGTGACAGTAACAACAGTGAAACCTGCTGTCTGTCCAACACTTACTGACGTACCAGGTTCCTATCTTGGAGACTTTGCTGACACTTCCTCCTAGAATATTCTTTCCCCGGGTACCTGTGTGGTCACTCAGTCATTTCTTCCTGCTGTCTGCTCAAATACCAGTTGTCAGACAGAATCCACCCCCCACACCTCATCGAAGACAGCATCTCTCTCCCCCCTACCCTGTTCTGTTTTTCTGATTACACCTCAGAATATTCTAGACTCATGTATGTGGTCACCGTCTGTCTCCTTCCTTCAGATGTCCACGCAATGTAACGGGCGGGGGAGGGGGTGTCCCCAGGGCCTGGCACGCTGGAGTCTCTCAGTGACTGACTGTCAGTGGAGGGAGGACCGGAGGCTGGCAGGGAGTGAGCGCTTATTCCTGCCCTGGGAGGGAGATGCTTTATTACCTCCATTTGTAGAAAGAGAAACTGAGGCACAAGATGGTGGAGGTTAAGGTGAGCCAAAGCAAGAGCAGGCTTGTCCCCCGGGTCTCCATGACAGCATCAGAAGGAATCTGTTCTTTCTGCCACTCGGGTGTTCTCGGGATTTCCCAAATGTGCGGCACTTTGGAAACCCGTCCCCGCGTGTCTCCCCTGACCCACCGCAGAGGGCTGGGGCGGGGCCCACTGAGGGGACCTGGGTCTCCATGCAGAGCCCCCCACCCCACCCCACGCCCCCCCGGCCCTGTCCTCCGGCTGTGCAGGGGTGGGGCCGGCTGGGCCACGGGCTGACGCGGCCCCCGCCGTGCCCCGCAGTGGACCGCATCGTGGGGCTGGACCAGATGGCCAAGATGACGGAGAGCTCGCTGCCCAGCGCCTCCAAGACCAAGAAGGGCATGTTCCGCACGGTGGGGCAGCTGTACAAGGAGCAGCTGGGGAAGCTGATGACCACGCTGCGCAACACCACGCCCAACTTCGTGCGCTGCATCATCCCCAACCACGAGAAGAGGGTGAGGCCCGCTGTCCGCCGCCGGGGCTGCCGGCCCGGGGGTGTCCGGAGCCGTCAGACCGTCCCCGGGGACCATCCCCCACCCCTGGCCCCATCTGCCGCGGGTGCAAGGTCGTGAACTTGGGACCCGTACCTTGTAGGGGAAAGAAGGCAGGAGAGGAAGGGAGAGTGTGTCCAGAGGGTTTTCGGCCAGGGAGCTGCTGTGCAGGGCGCTCAGCCACTCATTCATTCATTCATTCATTCATTCATTCATTCATTCATTCATTCTCACATCCCAGCAAATATTTGCTGAGCTCCCCCCTGTGCCAGGTGCTCGGGATACAGCGCTGGGTAAACCGTAGTCCTTGCCTGTGGCTTCTCGTGATCTGGGGCAGGTTCTCAGCTGGGAACGGGCGTGTCCTCCACAGGATGTTTGGCTATGTCTGGACGCACTTTTGGTTGTCAGAACTCCGAGAGGGGGATGCCTCTAGAGGGCAGAGGCCGGGGTGGGCTAAGCATCCTGCAGTGCACAGGACGGCCCACAGCAGGCAGTTGTCCCCCTCAAGATGCCAGTAGTGCTGGGGTTGTGGGAGACCCAGGGGCGGGGGAGACACGCAGCTGACAACCGCATTGCAACATGGTCAGTTACGAGGACGCCAAAGAGCCAGAGCCCCTTCCCCAGCCGCGGGGCTCAGAGCAGGCTCCTTGGCGAACGTGAGCTTTGAGAGCCGTGGGCCTCGGCTTGGTGGCGTGCAGGGCCCAGGATGAGCAGGAACTCGGGGTGAGAAATGAAGGAGCCAGGCAAGGAAACGCGAGGCGGGTCATCTCGGGGTGTCGACACGTGGGGTGCGGGGCAGGGACGGGGCGACACGAGGCGGAACGGGGAGGCAGGGCTGGATCCCCGCGCTCCTTGGGTGCAGACAAAGCGTGGCCTTCTTTGGGGACGCCACTGGGGGTGTTTAAGCAGGGATATGACCAGATTTACATTTTAGACCACACGAGGGGACAGAGGGGGAGGCGGGGCTGGTGGTTGGGGCTGTCCAGGCAGGGGCACATGGTGGCCAGTGGATGGTGGAGATGGTGGACCGGCAGAAGTGGGTGGGCCGGGAGGTATTTGGGAGGCGGGAGCTGTAGAACCAGCGGTGGACAGGAAGTGAGGGCAGGGCGGCGACAAGGAGGAGGCCTATTTCCAGCCAGGGGGTGTTGGTGCCACCAAGTGCAAGAGAGAGATCACGAGATAACCGACGCCGAGAAAGGGGCTGAGACCCCAGAGGGCCGCGCCAGGGCCAGCCCCTGTGGCCTAGCGGGCTGGGCCACGCAGGTGTGAGATCTGGGGCTTGCTGCGTCCCAGCCCCGGCCCCAGGCGTCCACTGCCCCCTCTCCTGTCCCCGCAGTCCGGCAAGCTGGACGCGTTCCTGGTGCTAGAGCAGCTGCGGTGCAACGGCGTGCTGGAGGGCATCCGCATCTGCCGGCAGGGCTTCCCCAACAGGATCGTCTTCCAGGAGTTCCGCCAGCGGTGAGCCCGCGGCCCGCGCAGGTGGGGCAGAGGGGCGGGGGTAGAGGGGCGCGCTTGGTGACCTCTGCCCTGTGTTTCCAGCTACGAGATCCTGGCGGCGAATGCCATCCCCAAAGGCTTCATGGACGGGAAGCAGGCCTGTATCCTGATGGTAAGCCCCGGAATCCAGCCGTGACCTCCGCCCTCTGGCCACGCTACCGGCCGCTGCTCTGGGAGGGACCCTTCTTGGACACCCGGCACCACTGGCCAGGTGGCGCGGCTGCAAACGTGAGCTCTTGTCTCCCTTTCTTCTGCAGATCAAAGCCCTGGAACTCGACCCCAACTTGTACAGGATTGGGCAGAGCAAGATCTTCTTCCGGACGGGGGTCCTGGCCCACCTGGAGGAGGAACGAGACTTGAAGATCACAGATGTCATCATGGCCTTCCAGGCGATGTGTCGCGGCTACCTGGCCAGAAAGTAAAGACGGTTTCCCTGCGTCCTAAGACCTCCCCGCAAACACAGCCAGAACCACAGATATCTGGGGGTCTTTCTGGCCCCATGTCCTGATTCCCCGACTCTAGGAGGCTGTGTCTGCTTTTTAGAGGCACCGTGGGCTGAATGACAGCCTCCTCTCAAGGGGGAAGAAATGCCTCCGCCTTAAGTGAACGCCCCATTATGAGTGCAGGGCGGGAAGAAGTTATGACCATGGGTTCTGGAGTCTGAAACCTGGGTCCTTGTCCTGGCTCCCTGACTTAATTTGCTGATGAACCTTAGGCAAGTTACTAGACCTCTCTGAGCTGCAGGTTCCCTCACTGAAAAAGGAGCATTATCTTTCCTACCTCGTGGAATTGTTCATGCGGAGTCGATGAGATAGCACAAGGAAAGGGCTTAGAACGGTGCCTGGTTACCGTTTCAGAAGTGATAGAAGGCGATACGGTGTTTAAGAAGAGAGTATTTGGCTGTATCTCTATCCCGACGTCCAAATGGGATTCAAAAGTTGTGATGCCCCATCTGTTTTGTGAAGCCTGGGACTGGGGCACGGGCTCAGGTTCCTCAGTGAGAGTCACACCCTGAAGAGGACCTCAGGGGCTGGCAGAGCAGCTGTCCATCTGTCCAGGGCGTGTGTTGTCACTGGGGGCAGACTGTGCCGTCAGCCGCAGAGCCCCGACTGTACCAACCGGGTGCGTTGCCAAGCGGATCCATCTGGCTGGTCAAGGCCACGTCCGGGGAGCACTCGATCCGGCGACAGGCCTAACTTGTCCAGTTTCATCACTAAGTTCTGTTGCCATCCCTCCTGCCTCCACAACAACTGGGGCAATTTTATGCTTGAAGTTCACCCACGTCCAAAGCAGCAGCTGAGCAGAGAAAATGGGGCCATGCTCCCCATTCTGTGGTTTCTCGACCCCAGTAGCCCTTAACGGGAGGAGTGCTGGTTCCACACTAGGGTCTGAGATTTCTAAGGCCCAGCTGAGGAAAGGAGTGTGCTGTCAGGAGCGGCCGACACAGCCGGGGGTGTGCAGGACACCGGTTTCCCGGGTGTGTTGGGATCACAGCTCCGAGCCTAGAACATTCAGTGAGCCTTGGGCCTTCCTGGCCCCCTAAGAAAAGCTCTCGCCTTCAGACTCTCGAAGGGGTCTGTGCCCAGACAACATGCCTGTGCTGATGCTCAGAGCTTCCAGAAGCACCTGAGCCGGGGAGCACAGGGGATGTCCCCGTGCGGTTCAGGGTGCTGAGGACGACGGGGGGGGGGGGGGGGCCCCCCCCCCTNGGGGGGGGGGGGGGGGGGGGGGGGGGGGGGGGACCCACGCCCTGCCTCCCTCTGTCCCAGGGCCTTTGCGAAGAGGCAGCAGCAGCTGACCGCCATGAAGGTGATCCAGAGGAACTGCGCCGCCTACCTCAAGCTGCGGAACTGGCAGTGGTGGCGGCTGTTCACTAAGGTCAGTGCGGCCCGGCCCCTCCCCGGAGGCCCCCCCAGCCTCCTCCCCAGCCCCAGCCCTGGTCCTTCACTCCGGACACTCCAGACGTGGGGCAGGAGATGGTCCAACATGGGCGTGGGGCTCCAACCTCACCCATGGCCCGAGGAGGCCCTTCCCCTTTGGCACGTGGGTTACAGCTGTGACCTTAACACAGAGCTTGTCCGTCACTGCTGGCGTCTCTCCTGTTACCCTTGTACAGCCGTAGCCACACCCACTTCCGTCCATAGCCCATCCCCGTGTCTGCGATTGTGCTGTTGCAAGAATGTTCTAGAACTGGAGTCAAACAGGATGCCACGATTGGGGATTGGCTTTCCTTCACGCAGCACGGTTCTCTGAGAGCCAACCCAATGGTGGCGCGTGTCACCGTCATTCCTTTTCGCTGCCGGTGGAGGTGAGGCCTCTGGGCACAGCTGGTCCCCACGGTGTCACAGGCTGCCACATCCCAATGGCACAAAGACAAGCTCTGCTGCAACAGACCAGGCTCCCTCTTATGTGCCCTCGAGTATGCAAATTGGCACAAACCTTTCTCACTGAGCAGATATGTATGTGCGCGCCTACTGTGTGCCAGGCAGGTGGCAGATGCTGGGAACACGGCTGTGGACAGACAGCGCAGTCCCTGGCCTCGTGCAGGTTCTAGGTGACTGGGGAGCTGACAATGAGCAGATGATCGCAGGGAAAAAACCCATAACAGAACAGTGATGAGTGCATGAAAAATAAGCATTATTTTCACCGTGTCCACAGCAGGGACGTCTTGGTGCCACACAGGGCCTGAGATTAGGAGTTTAGGAGTCAGCTCAGGGGAGAGTGTTGGGGTTGCTACTTTTTGGAAACACCATCCTTGTTGACCCAACTTCTGAAAAACTATCCTAAGAAAACTATCTTAAATAAAGGAAATCGGGAATTAAGGGCATTCCTCGTGGCCTTATTTTGAGCAGCAGAACTGCTGTGCCAGCACTGGCAGACTGATGAGTTCAACAGTGTCCTATCCATCAAGGGGGTGCTTTTCCGCTATTAAAAACGATGGCTTGGACTTCACAAAGCTGTCAGAAAAAAAAGGAGAAGAAAAAATGATGGTGACCTATATAGAAAGTAGAAAATTGTAAAAATGATACAACAGGACTAGGCAAGGTGGCTCACGTCTGTAATCCTAGCACTCTGGGAGGTTGAGGTCGGAGGATCGCTCAAGAGCAGGAGTTCGAGACCAGCCTGAGCAAGAACGAGACCCCGTCTCTACTATAAATAGAAAGAAATTAATTGGCCAAGTAAAAATATATAGAAAAAATTAGCCAGGCACAGTGGTGCATGACTGTGGTCCCAGCTACTCGGGAGGCTGAGGCAGGAGGATCGCTTGAGCCCAGGAGTTTGAGGTTGCTGTGAGCTGGGCTGATACCACGGCACTCTAGCCGGCGAAACAGAGTGAGACTCTGTCTCAAAAAAAAAGATGCAGCAGCACGAGGTGATAAATATCTTATAATTTTAACTGATAAAAACAGCCCATGACACGTGGCAGTATGATTTCAAGCATATTTTTTAAACGTAGGAAAAAAATCTGGAAGGAAATGCAACAGTGCTAATAATGACTGTGATAGGGAGGTAGGATGCAAAGGATTTTTTTCCTTTTGTCCTTGGAAAGAAGCATCGATTTTCAGGCATCATTCTCACGTGGGGTGGCTCTAAAGTGGAGAACCGCCTGGCTTTCTCCCTTCATTCCGTACCTTTTTCTGTTGCTCTAGTTGAGAGTCCCTCAACCTGGCCACTGTTGATGGTTTGGACTGAATCATTCTACGTGTGGGGACTGTCCCGTGCGCTGCAGGACGCTTAGCGCGTCCCTGGCCTCCACCCACTAGATGCCAGGAGCTTGCTCTGCCCTGCTGTGACACCCAGCAGTGTCTCCAGACAGTGTGTCCCCCTGGCGGGGGCTGTGGGGAAAAACTGTCCCCAGCTCAGAACCGCTGATCGAGTTTATTAGGAGAGCATAGTCCTTGGCCGCCAAAACCCACGACGGGCCGGCGTGTGTGCGCAGGTGAAGCCGCTGCTGCAGGTGACGCGGCAGGAGGAAGAGATGCAAGCCAAGGAGGACGAGCTGCAGAAGACCAAGGAGCGGCAGCAGAAGGCGGAGAGTGAGCTCAAGGAGCTGGAGCAGAAGCACTCGCAGGTACCTGGGGGCGGGGCGGCGGGAGGGGTGGTGCACGGCTGCGGGGGCAGGGCGGCAGGACGTGTCCCCCTGGGCTTCACCAGCCTTCTCCCCACCCTCCTCGTGCAGCTGGCAGAGGAGAAGAACCTGCTGCAGGAGCAGCTGCAGGCCGAGACAGAGCTGTATGCTGAGGCCGAGGAGATGCGGGTGCGGCTGGCGGCCAAGAAGCAGGAGCTGGAGGAGATCTTGCACGAGATGGAGGCCCGCCTGGAGGAGGAGGAGGACAGGGGCCAGCAGCTGCAGGCCGAAAGGAAGAAGATGGCCCAGCAGATGCTGGTAAGGCATCATGGGGGCTGCCCGTGGAGGGTAGCAAGTCACTGGACCCTCGCTCGGGGGGGCCTGTGAGGTGCAGCCGATGACACGTGTCCCTGCTGGACAAACGAAGAGACTAAGGCTTGGACAGGGATGGCCATCAGCCCAAGGCCACAAAGCTAGAGCTGGGATTTGAACACGGGTTCCTTGGGAGCTCATTCTGCTCTCCTGCCCTGCCTTTTCTCCTAATAGCAACCCTGTGTGAAGGGTAATTGTATCAGTCAGCTATTGCTGCGTAACAAAACACCCCAAATGTAGCAGCTTGAAATAATAAATATGTATCTCACATAGTCAGGAATTTGGGAGTGGCTTCCCTGGGTGGTTCTGGCTCAGGGTCTCCCATGAGGTGGCAGTCAAGATGTCAGCTGGGGCTGCATTCATCTGAAGGCTTGACTGGGGCTGGAAGACCCACTTCCGTGCAGCTCACTCACATGGCTGTTGGCAGGAGGCCTCAGTTCCTCGCCGTAAGGACGTCTCCACAGGGCTGCTCGAGTGTGCTCACAAGATGGCGGAGGACTTCCGCCAGAAGGAGTGATCCGAGAGGGAGGGAGGGAGGGAGGAAGCCACGATACCTTTCATGGCATAATCCCTGAAGTTATACTCCACCGCTCCTGCCTAATTTTATTTGTTAGAAGATGTTAAATCCAGCCTACACTGGAGTGGAAGGGAATTTGGCTCTACCTCTTGAAGGGAAGGGTATCAAAGAATCTACGGGTATATTTTAAAACCACCAGGATCCCTCCTATCCCCATTTTACAGATGGGGAGACTGAGGCTCCATGGGACACAGTAGCTTGCCCAAGCCTCTTGTTTCTTCTTGGAAGGAGACCACAGAGGTGTCGTCAGGCCCAGCCCCTGTGTCCGTTAGTCCCCAGACCTCCGTGAGAGTGACTTTGCCTTAAGCAAGGCTGTGATTCTCTCCCCTCCCCAACAAAGGACCTGGAAGAACAGCTAGAGGAGGAGGAGGCTGCCAGGCAGAAGCTGCAACTCGAGAAGGTGACAGCCGAGGCCAAGATCAAGAAGCTGGAGGATGAGATCCTGGT
Source organism: Mirza zaza (assembly GCA_008750895.1). Taxonomy (NCBI): domain Eukaryota; kingdom Metazoa; phylum Chordata; class Mammalia; order Primates; family Cheirogaleidae; genus Mirza; species Mirza zaza. Next base: position 49,180 of record VSMD01003143.1, on the reverse strand, counting down.
CATGGACGATCAGAACAATAAACTGTCCAAAGTGAGTGGGCTCCAGCTTCTGCCTTGAACACGACAGGCTCGCCAGGGACTGAGGGTTTCGGGGACGTGGGACTTTCAGTGCTAGAAGCAGAGAAGCCCCGAGCAAACCAGGACGAGTTAGTCACCCTTAGTTGGTGATCACTAACCAGCCCAATGACAGTGGGCTCGTCTTAGTTCTTTGAGCTGAACCTCAGCTGGGCCCCTGCTGTGGGCCAGGCCCTGTGCGAGGTGCAGGGCTTACACGGGGAAGGAGGAGCCTGCCCTGGTGGGCGTTACTCTACTGAGACGGCAGATAACCATGAATTACCATCGTGATCAGGGGTCAGAAGGAAATGTTCACCATATCATAAGATGGAGTATTAGGAGGTAGATGAAGGGGGAGGAAGGCTTCCTGGAGGAGGTGGCATTTTAAATGGAAACCTGAAGAGCGGTTAGAGAGCAGGGAGTGGAAGAGCATCTCAGCCAGCTGGCCCACTGTGCAAAGGCCCTGAGGCAGGGAAGAGCTGGCATTGGCAGGAAGGGAAAGAGGGACCCCTTCATGCAATGGAGAGGCAGACTGGCATGAGGTGAGAAATGGCCGATTTAGGGGAATTATGCGGGAACTTCTCTTTACCACTTAAAACTCCAGGTTGCATCTGGTTATAATGTGGGTTTTTCTTTCAACCGTTTATGCGGAATTACTAAAAGCGAAACCCAGGTCCCGGAGAAAAGATAAAAGCTAATGCCATTTCTTTCTCTTTCCCAAAAAAGGAACGAAAACTCCTCGAAGAGAGGATTAGTGACTTAACAACAAATCTCGCGGAAGAGGAAGAAAAGGCTAAGAATCTCACCAAGCTGAAGAACAAGCATGAATCTATGATCTCAGAACTGGAAGGTAAACCAGCTCCCCGAAGAGGTTTCCAGTGGGTATTTTTAAAACCAGGAAAGTCAGAAGGGAACTTTGAGAATGGCAGATCATTCCGCAAGAGGGACTGCTCTATCAAAACTCCCCAAATCCCCCACATTAATAATAGAAGGTGCAGGAGGTCACGGGAGGATGTGAATTTCCTCCGTGCGGGATGCCCGGGCGGGAAGGCCCGTCGCCAGGCGTCTTTCTGGTGGTCCCCTCCCCTGAAGAGCCCCCGGCTGTATTGCAGTGCGACTAAAGAAGGAGGAGAAGAGCCGGCAGGAGCTGGAGAAGCTGAAGCGGAAGCTGGAGGGTGACGCCAGCGACTTCCACGAGCAGATCGCCGACCTCCAGGCGCAGATCGCAGAGCTCAAGATGCAGCTCGCCAAGAAGGAGGAGGAGCTGCAGGCGGCCCTGGCCAGGTAGCGGGCAGCGGGCGGGACGCCGTGTGTCCCCAGGGCACCTGCCAACTCCCAGCGGCCACCTTGGTCGAGGCAGCCCCAGGCCCTTGGCGCGGACTTCATTTCCCAGGCCAGGCCTCCTGCGAGCCCCCTAGCCCTGCCCACACCCCCGTATCTGTGCCATTGACTTTCTTCTCTTCCCTCCAGATGCATCCTTTCTTGGTGGTCAGTCTCCCCTCCACCACGCCGTCACTGCTGCCCCTAGGTGCCCAGAACTTTCTCGACTACATCCCAGTTCTGAATTTCCAGTTGCCCAATGAGCCTGTTTCCATCGGCATCTCAGATGCCCTGTGTCTAAGGCTGGCATGATCTTCTTCTCCCCAGCCCCCTTCCTCCGAGGTCCTTCTTTTTGTGAATGTCGACCTCCTGCCACCCATGGCACACGGCAGCCCTCGGATTCTGCCAGTCCTTCGAAGTGTGTCCCCACCTGCTTCCTCTGCTGTTCCCTTTTCCTGGCTCTTAGCTGGCCCCACGCTAATGGCTTCACACTGGGGGTGTTGCAGCTAAGTTCTTTGCAGACGCCTTTCCTGTCACTGGGGAGGGAGCTGAGCCTCGCGCAGGGGAAGGGGCAGGTGCAGGGTCACTCTGCTTGCAGGAGGCAGAGCTGGGGTTCGAGCCCCAACGCTTTCTCACTGATGCCCTGGCGCTGCCCTTCCTCTTCAAATTTGCGCTGCGTGACAGTACCAGGGTGATAAGGGACATCATCACTCTGGGTGTGAATTTGCTCCTTCTCTGGCTTACTCGGGAAAAGCCAGTTTGTGTGGCTGGGCCCTCGGAGCCCGCCTGCCCTCTGCGGCCTCACCCAACACAGCCATTCGCTTTCTCTCTTGTCACTGCCCATCGTGAGTGCGGTCAAATCCAGTGCTTCCCTCTCCCCGGCCCCGTGCCTTCCCGCAAACTGTCCTTTCCGTCCAGCGTGGACAAACCCAGATGTCGGCTCCACCCCATGCCAGGAGGGAGCTCTCCTTCCAGAAACTCTGCCACTTGACGAAGGCTTCTCACAGCCCACCTTGATCTGCGGTCACTGCCCCCACCAGACACCTGGTTGGAACATGTCCCCAGGCAGTGCCCGGCCAGGTGCCGTGCATGGAGCGCGTTCTCAGGCACTGAGCAAAGAAAGGACAAAGCAAGCCAGGGAATAATAACTGCCCAGCATTCAGAAAACATTTGTAAAGCCCCTACTGTGCACCGGGCACCTTGCTAGTGTGAGACCGACGCCTTGCATTCTTACATGCACATGAGCGCACACGCACGACACTCACGTCCTGTGTGAATCCCCAAGCCGTCCAACATAGCAAGAGGCAGTCCTCTGTGTCTTGGGGACACGGGTGGAACGTGTTTTGTGTTTTGGTGTCTATGCAACACCAAGGGGCTGGTCCCAGAGAATAATTCTCGGCCGGCATTGTGAGGGAGCAGGGGGCCAGGGGCCCTGGGGGCTTCATTCTGGGGGTCCGTCCCTGGCAGGCTCGATGATGAAATCGCGCAGAAGAACAACGCCCTGAAGAAGATCCGCGAGCTGGAGGGCCACATCTCGGACCTCCAGGAGGACCTGGACTCGGAGCGGGCCGCGAGGAACAAGGCTGAGAAGCAGAAGCGAGACCTGGGGGAGGAGCTGGAGGCCCTGAAGACGGAGCTGGAGGACACGCTGGACAGCACGGCCACCCAGCAGGAGCTCAGGTGCCAGGCCTCCGCCCCTGCCAGGCCTTACTCATCTACCTTCCTACTTGCATTCTGCTATAACTCACAGAAGCATGATTATTTCTGACCGTCTTATTTTGCACTATAATATGATACTTAATTACTTAATTAACTTAGTAAGTACAATATAATACTCAATTACTTAATACTTACTCAATTTTGCACTATAATACTTAATCAATACTTACTCAACTTGACATTTAAAAAAAATCACCCTAGGCTCACCATAGTTAGCATTTTTGAGTAATTCCTTCCTGTTTTTTCATGCATGTCTAAGTAAATCTCTCTAAGCTCTCATCTCCAAGTGTGTGTTTAAGATTCACTTCAGATCGACAGACAACAACAACAACGAATCACCTGCCAGATAATGAATGCTGGCTCCAGTGAAACTAGGTCATGTATTCATTCAACAAACATGCAAATGTGCTTTGATGCTCCCTGTGTCAGGTGCTTTGCTAACACTGTATACCCTGAGCTTTACTTCCCACACTTTGGGTTTTGTGCTACGTCGCCCTCAGGCACCCAGAGGCCAGCACGATATTCTCTTCCCTTTCTGCCCGGCCAACGATACAGAAAAGCCTAGTGCGGTGTTAAAAGTATGGGCTCAAGGTCAGGCTATTTGGCTTCAAGTTCTGGCTCTGTCACACAATGGCTGTGACACCATGAGGAAAGCTATTTCACCCTCTCTTAGCCTTAGTTTCCTCATCTGTAAAATGGAAATAGTAAGATACCTGCCTCTTAGGATCGCTCTGAGGATTAGAAGATATATATAAAGACTTAGCGCAGACCTGGCATATAGTAAGTGCTCCATAAATAAGGGCCAGTATTAATACTTGGGGAACACTTTGCAGTTCACAAACATTCTTTCAATAACATTACCTTGTACATTTGTTTGCCAGCCTTTAGAGAGATTCTGGGCAGGTAGTATGTTCCACGTTTTGCAGTTGAGGAAATTCCAGGTCCAGAGAGGTTAGGTGAGCGACCCAAGGTCACACAGCGAGGGTGGGGCGGTTGATGGGCTTTCAGCTCTAGGTCCTGGTGGACTCGCGCTCCTTTGCACAGCACCGTCTGAGGGGAGCCTCCGTCTCCACCCAATGGCCACCCACCGTGTTCTTCCCGTCCAGGGCCAAGCGGGAGCAGGAGGTGACGATGCTGAAGAAGGCCCTGGACGAGGAGACGCGCTCCCACGAGGCCCAGGTCCAGGAGATGCGGCAGAAGCACACGCAGATGGTGGAGGAGCTCACCGAGCAGCTCGAGCAGTTCAAGAGGGTATGTTGTGGTTCGTTCTTGTGACACGAGATAGCGCCGTGTCAGCGGCCTCAAATATAACTACCCGTCAGGGTCTGTCTGGGGAGGAACAGCAAGTTCTACAAGGCTCCGATGATAAGGACGGCAGGCAGCTCACGTTTATTACATAACACAGCGTCCCACGCGTCGAGCCAGTTAATCCTGACAACCACTCTAGGAGGATGGGAACTGTTGAACTCATTTTACACATTAAGAAACTGAGGGCCGGGTGCAGTGGCTGACACCTGTCATCCTAGCAGTCTGGGAGGCCGAGGCAGGTGGATTGCTGGAGGTCAGGAGTTCAAAACCAGCCTGAGCAAGAGCAAGACCCCGTCTCTACTATAAATAGAAAGAAATTAATTGGCCAAGTAATATAGATAGAAAAAATTAGCCGGGCATGGTGGCACATGCCTGTAGTCCCAGCTACTTGGGAGGCTGAGGCAGCAGGATTGCTTGAGCCCAGGAGTTTGAGGTTGCTGTGAGCTAGGCTGACGCCACGGCACTCACTCTAGCCTGGGCAACAGAGCGAGACTCTGTCTCAAAAAAAAAAACCTGAGGCCCACAGTGGTGGGATGAAGAGACTCACCCCAGGTCACACAGCTGGTAAGTGACAGAGCCGTGACTTGCCGCCGGGCAGTCTGGCTGCAGACCGCCACGCAGTCTCTACAGGGTGGGGCGCACAGGACACTGTCCCTCGGAGATGAGCAAAGGTTTGGCGAAGCTTCTGGGGGGTGCAACAAAACTTCAAACTGGGAACATTCTGTCCATCTTAATGTCTCTGAAGATGGGAGGAAAATTGTCATTAGTTGATTTTTCCGGCAGAATGGCGCTCTCTGGCATACATTCTTTCTCCTGCTGTTGGGCTCTTTGGCGGGTTAAATAGCAGTGTTCTGAATGCTTTATCTTGGGTGCTTTGATCTCCCTTTGGGGTATTTCCTTGTCCTTCATTCCCAGGGTGAGTTTTGCAGCCTGTGAATTCCTGCTGGACTTCTACCCCAAAGCCTGAACCAGACCACCCCCGTGTTGTTATGTAACAGATGAGCGCTTTTACAGACACTAACTCATTTCATTTCACTTGCGGCCCTTACTAAAATGCCAGTGTCCAAGTCTCCCCTTGCTCCCAATGGAGGTGCTCTTGGAAGCCGCCCCCCCCGAAAAGCATCATAGGAGAAAAGCACCCTCACCTCTCCAAGTAAATGGATGCATGTTCACACTCCCTTAGTATTAGGTTATTAAGTAGGAAATGTCCGATTTCCTTAAGTACTGAGTTTGACAGTTGGTATCTCTGACATTTCACTTTGACACTTCTTGACTTGAAATGAGACATTTCAGCCAGACGCAGTGGCTCACACCTGTAATCCTAGCACTCTGGGAGGCTGAGGCTGGGGGTTGCTTGAGCTCCGGAGTTTGAGACCAGCCTGAGAAAGAGTGAGACCCCGTCTTTACTAAAAATGGAAAAAATTAGCCTGATAACTAAAAATAGAAACAAAAAATTAGCCAAGCGTGGTAGCTCATGTCTGTAGTCCCAGCTACTTGGGAGGTTGAGGCAGGAGGATTGCTTGAGCCCAGGAGTTTGAGGTTGCTGTGAGCTAGGCTGACACCACGGCACTCTAGCCTGGGCAACAGCATGAGACTCTCAAAAAAAAAAAAAAAAAAAAGAAATCAGATATTTTATGACTTAATACTTGACAAGTGGGATATAAATATGAATCTTCAATATCTTGTCAATTCTTTCTGTGGTTTGGACAAATCAGATTTTGCTGGTTATAACTATGGCATACATTTCCTCACTCAATTGTCTTTTATTATGTTCAAAAGTTACTTTTTCTTTTTATGCAATTTTAGCCTGCATGGGCTATTGCCACCTTAAGAAACAATTAGGCCTTGAGGCAATAGTCAGATGCACACATCCCTTTTAACTTTGTGGCAGGAAGATGGGGCCCCAGACCGGGTCATTTACAGTCCTGGTCACTAGATAGGAAGTAGCAGGGACTGGAAGCCACGGCCCACACTCCTTGCCCGGGGCTGTTAAGGCCACCAGCCGACAGCATGTGCGTTCCTGACCTGCAGGAGGCAGGTAGAGGCCGTGAACCTCTGTCCATCTTGGGCACAACTTGGTTGTGACATGGAACGCTGGTTCCACCAGCTCGTTGGGCAAAGCTCTTAACCTCAGTCCGATTTCTGCTCCCCTGAGCTCTCCAGAATGTTGGCACAGGTCTGGAGGCTGAGGCTGGGCTACTGTTTTTGGGGAGCTCAAGTTCCGTAAGGTCCCCCAGGGCACTTGCTTAACCTACTGTTACCACTAAGAGGCGCCTGTCCCCGTCTGAGGTCCGGCAGCTCTTAGTCACGCTTGGGGCAGAAGAGCGTCTTCTGAGAGTGCCTGGACACTAAATGGTACCTCCTGGGGACTGTGGGACAGCTGAGTCACCTGCGTGTCCTCTGCTCTGGGGGTCACACACCTCTCTCGAGCTTCCTCCCTCCTACAGCCCTGGGAGGAGCCCCCTCCTCTCTCGCGCTTTTTCCCAGCATGCTTTTTCCCGTAAAGCAACTCACAGGCGCTGGTTTGAGAAAAATAACTTTGCCTTAACTACAACAGGAGAGCCGTGTACATCTGACGGTACACTTGAAGGACCAACCATAGGCAGGGAAGTGTGACTGCCCAACCTACAAGGCCAGCCACCACTCAGATCCGGCTGATTATTGCCTTGGAGGAAGGGAAGACCCTGTTTCCAGATCTTTAGTTTTTTAGGGGTTTTTTTTGAGACAAGATCTCCATCTGTAGTCCAGGCTAGAGTGCAGTGACATCATCATAGCTCAAGGCAACCTCCAACGCCTGGGCTCAAGGGATGCTCCTCCTTCAACCTCCCGAGTAGCTGGGACTATGGGCATGTGCCACCATGCCTGGCTAATTTTTAAAATTTTCTGTAGAGACGGGGTCTTGCTATGTTGCCCAGGCTGGTCTCAAACTCCTGGCCTCAGACAATCCTCCCGCCTTGGCCTCCCAAAGTGTTGGGATTACAGGCATGAGCCACCGTGCCCGGCTTCAGTTTGTTTTTCTAAACTCAGAACTACTGAGATCATATGCCACGAAAATCACCAATTTTAAGTGTACAATTCAATGAATTTTAAGAAACGTATACATTTGCGTAACCACCATTATAGTCGTGATAGAGAACTTTAGAGTTTTTAGAGGAGAAGCTGGGAGTCCAGATTTTTATGTGAAATTTATTAAAATGTTGGCAACTAATTTTGTTAAAAGCACTGAATGGGTCCCAGGGGACAGGACAGCAGGCTGGAGGCAGCTCACAGGATGCTGCTTTGCGAGCCCCGAGCTTGGGGGAAACAGAATCCAGATGGTGTGTCCCCAAGTCACCGGGTCTCTCCCCTGAGGCGATGAGCAAGGTCCCCGGAACTACTTGAGGAGGGAAGGCAGGCGCTTCCCTCGGGGAACACCCCCGCACAGCCGGCCCTCCTCTCTGCCTCCCCGGCCAGGCCAAAGCCAACCTGGACAAGAACAAGCAGACGCTGGAGAAGGAGAACGCGGACCTGGCCGGCGAGCTGCGGGTGCTGGGCCAGGCGAAGCAGGAGGTGGAGCACAAGAAGAAGAAGCTGGAGGTGCAGCTGCAGGAGCTGCAGTCCAAGTGCAGCGACGGGGAGCGGGCCCGGGCGGAGCTCAACGACAAGGTCCACAAGCTGCAGGTGAGTGTCCGGCTCTGGTTCTGTGGGGAGAAGGCTCTTCCCAGCCAGCCCATGGCGGTGCTCTCGCTGCAAAGCTGGTCGTTTCCTCCAGTTACATGCCCCAAGGGAAGGAGATCGTCCCCTTGTTCAATTTAATCTTCAAAAACCTTCGTCTGCTCATTTGACGAGTATTTATTGAGCACCTGCTGTATGCCAGGCACTGTGCTTAATCCTGATGCAACAATAAGGAACATAACGGACACTGTCCCTGCCCCAGCCTGGGTGTGGGGGGAGGGGAGAAGACATTAATAAATCACACAAATGAGCGTAAAATTATGCAGGAAAGGGGGAGACACATGATGCCATAAATAACCAGGGGGCTGGGCCTGGGGGAGGAGTCAGGAAAGGCCTCCCTCACTAAGACAGATGATCTGCTGGATAAACAGAAGTCTTCCAGGCACAGGGGACGGCATGTGCAAAGGCCCAGTGGTTAGTGGGGAGGTGAGAAGAGGGAGGTAGAGCCAGAGCCACTCCAGTAGAGCCGGAGTGCTGCGTTGCAGGGGGTGGTAAGGGACATGTCACAGAGTGGGACCAGAGAAGAAGGCTGTCAACAGGTGACACATGGCCCTCAAGGCCCCATCACATGCATGCAGGGCTTCACTCTGATTGATGCCAAGCCACTGATGGGTTTTAAGCTGATGAAAGACATGGTCTGTTTATCTTTGGTCTTACTGCGCTCAGAATAGACATTCGGCCTGAGTTTCTGTTCATGGGATATGGCCAGACTTTGGATAAATACTTAATGTGCTCACAGCCTGGGACAAAGGGGCAGGGGAAGCACTGAGTGTGATTTTTTTCCATGTTTTGCTGCCCTAATGCCAGCAATGTACTTCCTGGAAGAGTCGAGATCCACTCGTAGCCTCACTGAATGGGAAGACAGGGAGGGTAGGCTGGAGTCTCCAAGAGGACTTGCTCGGAGACACCAGGGGCTGGAGTAAAAGGCAGAGAATGCGTAGACGGCTTTTCACCTTTCGGGTCTGCATCTTTGGTTTTGGCCCTAAGGGTCAGCGAAATGGCAGAGAGCAGGGGTGACGGAGCAGGTGCTGGGGACAGCACCTCTTGGACGGTCAAGTACCACCCCGCATTCTCCCCCGCAGCTTCACCTCTGCCAACCTTGGCAGGGGCCCAGGACCCACCCAGTGGGCTCAGGGCCTGGTCGATACGGTTGTGGCTGTAATGGGTTCTTAGAACCACAGAGTCTAGGGCCAGGGGTCCCTTCGTGTGATGAGGGACTTCCCTTTGGGGCCACAGTGTTTTCATCAGGGTCCCATACCTCGTGGGTATTTTCTCAATCAGTGGACACCACAAGTCCTAACCCATGAGGGTACACAGTGTCTTTTGGGTAAAAAGGGCTCCTCTTGCTTAATGAGGATCCCGCCCTAGAGGTTTTGACAAACTGGTCTCTGCACCCTCAGAACGAAGTGGAGAGTGTCACAGGCATGCTCAACGAGGCAGAGGGCAAGGCCATCAAGCTGGCCAAGGACGTGGCGTCCCTCGGGTCCCAGCTCCAGGACACCCAGGTGAGCGTCCTGCCCCATCATCCGGAGGACCTGGGGTGTAGCCTTCCTCCGGTGCGTCCCTGGGACCTCCTTGTGCCCCTTTTGTAGGAGCTGCTTCAAGAGGAAACCCGGCAGAAGCTCAACGTGTCCACCAAGCTGCGCCAGCTGGAAGAGGAGAGGAATAGTCTGCAGGACCAGCTGGACGAGGAGATGGAGGCCAAGCAGAACCTGGAGCGCCACATCTCCACCCTCAACATCCAGGTGCCTGGCGCGCGTCCTGGCTTCGGTCATGGGGCCCCTCGACCTCCTTTTTGGGGCCCGGGGCCCCTGTGTGCCATCAGGGGCTCTGTAGCTCCCCTGGTGGTGAGCGCCGGCATTGCAGCGCTTGGCGGGCCGGCTCCCCACGCTGTTGGGTTTCTCCAACGGGGAGAAGGTGGTCTCTACTTCCCAGGGCCTGGGGGGCAGGGATGGGGGCGCTCACGGCCCTCCTCTCACCCGACCCCGGACGCTGACGTTTCAGCTCTCGGACTCGAAGAAGAAGCTGCAGGACTTTGCCAGCACTGTGGAAGCCATGGAGGAGGGCAAGAAGAGGTTCCAGAAGGAGATCGAAAACCTCACCCAGCAGTACGAAGAGAAGGCAGCTGCTTATGACAAACTGGAAAAGACCAAGAACAGGCTTCAGCAGGAGCTGGACGACCTGGTTGTCGATTTGGACAACCAGCGGCAACTGGTGTCCAATCTGGAAAAGAAGCAGAAGAAGTTTGATCAGGTGGGCCCTGGGGTGCCCCCACCTTCCCAGGCACCAGCTGGGGGTGTCGGGTCTGCGTGGCACCAGGCGTGGCTGCTGTGTGTGTCTGTGTCCCATCGCCCCGTTGCTGGAAGCAATGGAAGGCTATCTTGTCTGGCTTTGGGAGGCCACGAAACACTGAGCCCACCAGATCACAGTGAGGGCAGTGCAGAAGCCTCGATGACAGTGACTTTTCTAGTCACTGACAGTGTACCAGTGGCCACCACCATCATGACGGCCATCGGCATACATGGTGATGCCAGTTTCTAGCCCTGATGTGAGGTTCATTTATTTTATTCACTCGACAAGTACTGATTAACTACCTATTGAGTAATCCAAGTAAATCACTTTCTCTCCTTTAAATACCATTTTCCCAACATTTCATCATGTACAGTTTCAAGCCCACAGCAGTTTCAGGAATTGCAGCGAACATCTATACAGTCAGCACCTTGATTCAGTCACTGATACCCAACTGTGTGTGTTTAATCACATATTTATTTGTAAGGCTGAATCCCCATCCAATGCATCTATCTTTTGAGCACGTTTCCGAGGAGATTACGGGCATCCGTACACTTCCTCTTCCACACCACAGCACTGCGTAGTAACCAGAGTTCATTTTGTAAATATAATTTTTCTGTTTTTGAGGCAAAACTTACATACAACGAAATGCACAAATCTTAAGTGAATATAACCATATGTGACCCAAACCCCACAATACCGACTTTGAATATATGTTACCCGTATTTAATAAATATGACTTCGTTTACAAGGGACTCAAGGTCGTTCTGAAAACAGTGCAGTGCAGCACGCCGTGCAGCGCAGGACGTTTGTGTTGACTGTGCTGTCTGGAGGTCCCTGTGACTCGCTGTCTTTGCTGAATTCTGCAAGTCTGGGTGCTGGATATCACAATGTATAATATACTGCGCCGTCTCTCTGAAGAGACTAACGGCAGTGTGGAATGTCCTTTGAGTCGCTTTTCCAAGCAGAGAGATCGGTGTGTACAGGCCCACCCACACAGACCCTTTCCCTGCTGTGGCTCACAGGGCACTTTGTGGGACAGCTGCTCGTGGCCATGAAACTATGAAAGAACAACTGGCCTCTGGCAGGACTTATGTCACCCTGACCTCAGTGGCAGCATGTTCTAAGCAACGGGGGCGGCTTTAGTGCTTTCAAAGCACGAGGACCCAGCTGCTCTCTGGCTCTGCGGCAGACCGATCTAGAAGTCAGAAAGCGAGAGCCTTATAGATGCCCCCGCCGATGATGGAGATCGCGTGTGTCTACACCTGGATGAGTGCGGGCGGGCACAAGGCTTCTCCCCGTATCTGCAGTTCAGCGACAGTGACCTTGGGATGTCACCCCTGGGTCTTCCGTTGTGTTGCAGTTGTTGGCCGAGGAGAAAAACATCTCTTCCAAGTACGCGGACGAGCGGGACAGAGCCGAGGCGGAAGCCAGGGAGAAGGAAACCAAGGCCCTGTCCCTGGCCCGAGCCCTGGAAGAGGCCGTGGAAGCCAAAGAGGAGCTCGAGAGGGCCAACAAGATGCTCAGGGCCGAGATGGAGGATCTGGTCAGCTCCAAGGATGACGTGGGCAAGAACGTAAGTGGCGCTGCCTTGCCCGTCCCCGTGTCACCGACCCACCCTCTCCACCGTTTCCCACTTTCCCGGGAAGTGACGATGAATGGGAGGTGGCAGCTCCGGGGCAGGTGTGAAGGTGGGGAGGGCGGGTGGGAGGGGAAGCCTCGTGTCCGCGCTCTCGGGGGCCGTCTCTGTCCCGGACACACATCCTGAGGGAGCCCAGGGCCACCTCTCGGGCCTAACGAGCCGCCTCTGGCCACGGGTTGCCAGGTTCACGAGCTGGAGAAGTCCAAGCGGGCCCTGGAGACCCAGATGGAGGAGATGAAGACGCAGCTGGAAGAACTGGAGGACGAGCTGCAGGCCACCGAGGACGCCAAGCTACGGCTGGAGGTCAACATGCAGGCCCTCAAGGGCCAGTTCGAGAGAGACCTCCAGGCCCGGGACGAGCAGAATGAGGAGAAGCGGCGGCAGCTCCAGAGGCAGGTGAGCCCCGTGGGGGAGGACAGGAGGGGGCGTCCGAAGGGATTCTGTTTTCTCTCCTGCAACCTGGGGATGAGAAGCCCACTGCACAGGGGTTGTGCTGGGGAGGGAGCACCACCAGGTGCTGGCGGAGTGGCACACGGGACTTCTGGGGCAGCCGGGCAGCACCCGTCTCTCCTCACTCAGCTGCACGAGTACGAGACGGAACTGGAAGACGAGCGAAAGCAGCGTGCCCTGGCGGTGGCGGCCAAGAAGAAGATGGAAGGGGACCTGAAGGACCTGGAGCTTCAGGCCGACTCGGCCATCAAGGGGAGAGAGGAGGCCATCAAGCAGCTTCGAAAACTGCAGGTGGGCGACGCCTTGAGCTCAGGCTGTGGGCAGAGGGAGGGCACGGCTCGCCCCAAGGCCAGGCAGGTTGGCAGAGCAGACTCCGAGAAGCAGGCCCACCTCTGCCGTGGGTGTCAGGGAAGCTGGGGTCTTTTCCTTCACTGTTTAGGTTTTGGTGGCTCTTTCTCGCCCTGGCTACTGCCCTCAGACCACATCAGGGCTCAGCTTCTCAGGCAGGTCTTCTGAGCCCATCTGGAATGGTGTCCCCAGGCAGCCACTGGCCCCCTGAGGCTGAGGGCAGTACCCGTGCCAACAGGGCCTTCTCTGTGACCAGCTGCAGAAACCTCGGCCGGGCAGACAACTTGGTGGGTAGGGCCGTGTTTGCTCACCCTTGCTGTTGACTCACGCAGGCTCAGATGAAGGACTTCCAGAGAGAGCTGGAAGACGCTCGTGCCTCCAGAGACGAGATCTTTGCCACGGCTAAGGAGAACGAGAAGAAGGCCAAGAGCTTAGAAGCAGACCTCATGCAGCTGCAAGAGGTAATGCCTTGTTCTTGCTAGGAGAGCCCAGATGGGGACATCGTGGTAGTCACCCTCGGCACCCCAGGTCTTACGCAGCCAGATTCCTTCCCCACCCCGCCGTTCCAGATGGGTGGACTCGTAGCAAGAGCACGGACAGACACGTGCCTTTCTCCTCCGATGTATTCGTGGGGCCTCCGAGCATGCATCTTCAAGGGTGGCTGTGGAGACTGCATGGCCCGGTGACAGGAGCAGGGTGGCCTCTTGGTGGCGCTTGGCCCATCCCTGGCAGACAGCAAGCTTCCTCCCCCGTCCCCCACCCCAGGACCTCGCAGCGGCTGAGCGGGCACGTAAGCAGGCGGACCAGGAGAAGGAGGAGCTGGCGGAGGAGCTGGCCAGCAGCCTGTCGGGAAGGTAGGCAGCCGCATAGGGAGGAAAGGGGGGGTGTCCTGGATTCAGAGGACAAGGGAGAGGCGTCCTGGACTCCCACTTTAATGCTGATGATGACAGAGCCCTCACCTGAGCCTAGGGACAGGGGACAGATCCACAGTGGCGAAAGGTGTTTTCCTCGGGGTTTTCTCTGGGGCGAGGCCGGTTCCATTTATCCTGGATGGAGGGGAGGCTGTTCCCAGATTCAGGGAGGAGATGGCTGGTTCAGATCCCAGTCCTGGCTCCCCACCTCTGGCTGTGTGACTCAGTTTCCCCATTAGAGCATGAGACAACCTTGAGGTATCACTCCTCCAAGGAGTGGGGCGTTTTCTAAGCTGGGGGAGGTAGAGGCGCCCACCACGGCTGCAATTCCCCCAGGAACACGCTCCAGGACGAGAAGCGGCGCCTGGAGGCGCGGATCGCCCAGCTGGAGGAGGAGCTGGAGGAGGAGCAGGGCAACATGGAGGCCATGAGCGACCGTGTGCGCAAAGCCACGCAGCAGGTGAGGGCAAGGGGGCCCGGGGCACCACAGCAGCTCCGCCCCAGCTCTCGTGAGTAACAGGCTCTGGTTCTGAAGTCCAGCACTGGTTCAGCAACATGTGTTCTAGCTTCCTGTGTGCAGGGGAGCATGGGGTGAGATCTCAGAACAGTGACCCGGCACCCTGCCTGCCTGCCATCTTCAGAACATGTAGCTCCAGCCTGCAGTGTCTCATTCGTGGGCGGGCATGTCTGGGACATCCCTAGAGCATCCCTTGGGCTACTCCTGCAATGCTCTGTCCCCAGCCTTAAGCTGTGGCCTCTTGACAGTGAGCCGTCAGCGAGCAGCTGCACACAGACTTCATTGAGTGCCAACTCGATGGTGGGCGCTGGGGACCATCGTGTGACCTGAAGCCCCTCACAGTGTGTGGGGGGGACCAGGCAACTCCAGGACAGAGAGGACAGCATGAGACTCGCTCCTCATGCAGCCTGGGTGGCACTAGGGCAATTCTGGAAGGGGTGGCTCCTGAGCTGAGTCTTGGAAGATAGAGGGAGGATCAGGGGCACCCCAGACCCAGGGAGGCGTGCAGAGGCTGGAGGTGGCAGGAGAAGGCTCATGCCCTCACCCTCCTCCCCAGGCCGAGCAGCTCAACAATGAGCTGGCCACGGAGCGCAGTGCGGCCCAGAAGAACGAGAGTGCCCGGCAGCAGCTTGAGCGGCAGAACAAGGAGCTCCGGAGCAAGCTCCAGGAGATGGAGGGGGCAGTCAAGTCCAAGTTCAAGTCCACCATCGCGTCCCTGGAGGCCAAGATTGCCCAGCTAGAGGAGCAGGTTGAGCAGGAGGCCAGGTATGCAGGACTGGAGTCCCAGTCCCCACTTGCTTGTTGGTGACCAGCGGTGGGACATTAGGGAAGTCAGAGAAAAGCTCAGTGGTGCCCTTGCTGCAGGTATGTTGTGAGAACTGAATGAGAACACAGCGCGGTGCCGGTGCCTGGCCTAGAGCAAGCACTAAAAACGTGAGCTGCTGTTAGTGTCACAACGGTCCTCACGACGTCAGCCAGCCTTCCCCAACCTCTGTTTGCAGGCGTATCATGCTAACAGTCCACCCGTCACCCCATTCCGCACACGGGAATGTGTCTCATCTTAATCAGGAGTCGAGGGAGGCCTAAGTCACGGTGTATCTGTGACCGCTGGATTTCAAGGATTCTGACCCATTCTTTTTTTTGGTTGTGGTTTTATTGTTAATTCACATACCCTGCAACTCACCCATTTAAAGTATACAATTCAATGGCTTTCAGTATATTTACAGATACATAAAATGATCAGCACCATCAATTCGAGAACATTTTCATCCCTTCAGAAAGAAACTCCAAACCTTTTAGCAGCCCCCCACTTCCCACCCCTGGCAACCTGTCTCCCCGGATTTGCACAACGGGGCCTGTGTGTCCGTCTGTCACTTGGCGCACACCGGCACTTTGTTCCTCCCCATGGCCCAGTCCTATTCCACCGTCTGATCCCCATCCGGGGTTCAGGGAAGGTGCTCACCAGGGCACCCACTGCAAGGGGCGCCGTCCCCATCTGAAACCGCCTGTTTTCCCCACTGTGCACAGAGAGAAACAGGCAGCCACCAAGTCGCTGAAGCAGAAGGACAAGAAGCTGAAGGAAGTCCTGCTGCAGGTGGAGGATGAGCGGAAGATGGCCGAGCAGTACAAGGAGCAGGTAGCCCCGGCCCCTCCCGGCCCCTGGCCCCCACACGGTCTCGCCTTGACCCCCTGCCGTCTCCGTGACAGGCGGAGAAAGGAAACGCCAGGGTCAAGCAGCTCAAGCGGCAGCTGGAGGAGGCGGAGGAGGAGTCCCAGCGCATCAACGCCAACCGCAGGAAGCTGCAGCGCGAGCTGGACGAGGCCACGGAGAGCAATGAGGCCATGGGCCGCGAGGTGAACGCTCTCAAGAGCAAGCTCAGGTGAGGTGCCCGAGGCCCAGGAGGGCCCCCCAGACTCGTGGCGGCGGGGAAGCCTGGAGCACTGCTCACCGTGGGTCAATGAATGGAGCAGGTGGCTCCCTGTCCCCAGAGCCCTTGCTTCCTTCCTGCTCTTCCTTCATGGCTGAGCTTCTGCAGGGCAGGCACCGGAGCTGGCCCAGATCAGGCTGGGCCCTCGCCTTCTGCTTCTTGAACACCTCCCATCCCGTCCTCCCGGGAAACAAACACCAGCCCACTGTCTCTGGAAATCATTTCTTCATTGGAACACCCCTCTATCTCCTGAACATTCTCTTTCTTTCTTAGCCTCAGCACTCCTGATGCTGTGGGCTGGGTCGCTCTTGGCCGTGGGGGCCGTCCTGTGCTCTGCAGGACGTTTAGCCACCCCAGCCTCCACCCACGACATGCAGTAGCATCGCCCAAAACTGCAATGTGACTAGGAAAAACGTCTCCAGATGTTGCTAGAAATCCCTGGGCTGAGAACGCCTGCCCTTTCTGGAGCGGGGGCTGTTTTCTCTCCCCAACTCCTCGCACTTTGGGAGCCCCCTGGCTCCCCAGTGAGGCTCCCTCTGCCACGCCCGCCTGCCTCAGTTGCTCCCTGGAGGCCTGAGTGCTGGCCACCCTGTCTCCCACAGCACTCTTCGCTCTTCTCTGTGATCTCAATAACCAGTGGGCGATCCGGCCTCTCGATTCCTTGCTCCTCTTGGTGATCGTGCTACTCCCATGGGCATGACTAGTGTCCCCACACCGCTGATGCGGTCCTCCTTTCCCAGCTCAGGGCTGGCCACGCAGTCCCCCCTTTCCCATCCTCGACATCCGTCTCCTGCTTGCTCTGCCGTGTTCACTTGATGAAAGCACAACCCCAGTGGAACCCTACTCTGCACCTCTGCTGCAGGGCCACGCACCTCCCGCGCTAAGAGCTGACCCTGAACACGGAGCAGGCCTCGCGGTGCGGCCTGGACCCCCGCGCCCCTCCCTCAACCGCTCGCTCTGGGCAGATGATCTTACTTCCTGTGACCTCGAAGCAGGAACAATCACAAAACCATGCACACGATCCCGTGGCCCCTCTACCCACCCCCCATACCTGTGCTCGTTTCTTTGACTTTTCCCTGATTTCTGTGCTGAGCTGCCCAGCACTGACTGAGGTCAGCGCCTCCATCAGACCTACTCCTCTGGCGGACTCAAGCACGGTGCTCCAGAAATCCTGCCCTTCCTCCCTAGCAATGTGTTCTAGCTCATTGCATCAGCTGGGAAACCTCTAGTCTCGTTTTCCTGCTGCCCTTTACCACAAAACTCCTTGAAAAAAGCTCCTGGAGGTCGCCCTCCCATTGTTCCCTGATGCCTGGCAATGGTGACACCTGTGGCCAGCACTCACTTGACTCGGCAGCAGCACGTGGCGACCCATCACTCCTCCTGCTCAACACGCTTTCTTCACTGGGCTAACCAGACACCCCCTCCTGGATTCCCTCCCTCCCTCCATCTCCTTCACTGGTTCTGCATTTCCTAACCTGCTGCCAGTGGACCACCCCAGGGCGTGGTCTTGCTTCTCCTTTCATCGCTCTCTCCCTCCCCAGGTGATCTCAACCCATCCCATGGCTTTAGAATTCCACCTGCAGCTAAGGACTTCTCAGTTCAGATCTCCAGCCCAGACTTCTCAGAACCCCAGATGCAGTTCCCACCTCACATGTGGTACCCTGAGCCCAGATGGGACCTCTTCACCCCCACACTGGCTCTGCTCACAGTCCTCCCAGCCCAGTGGCTGGAATGATGGAGTTGCCATCAGCTCAGATCACAAACCTTGTGGTCATTCTTTGTTTCTGTCTCCCTTACAGCCCACATCCTGTCTGTGGGCAAACCTGGTCTATGTTCCCTTAAGAATCCCATCCATCCAGAATCCAGCCACTTCCGGCCCCCTGGCCCCCCACTTCAAGCCATCGCCTCTTACCTAGGGAACTGTCATAGTCTCCTCCTCATGGGCGTTGTCCTTCCATGTAGGCCCCTTGTAGCCTATTCTCAACCCGGCCCTCCGAGTGGCTGGGCTGAGTGGGGACAGACACCCTGCCTCTCTACCCTGGTGCTGTCCGTTTAGCGCTCAAAGAACATCCCCTCCTGGTTCTGCCCCAGGCATCTGACACTTCCTGGGTAATCCAGGCCAGTATGTAACAAACCATTTTTGCCAGTCCCCAAATGAACACATACACAATGCAGGTGAAAGACCTGTCCTACCCTCCACCGCCTGTCGTCTTCGAGTCTTCTAGGTGCATAAAAACAAAAAATCGGGCACCAGAGTACTGAGAGAGGTTTGCAAGCCTAGCCAGCTCCTCAGCCAATCAGGGATTGCAAAGCAGGTTTCACAGTTCCTAGCCAGGACCATAAATCTCAACACAAGCCCTCTCTAAAGCCTGGCCCAGGCACCTGTCTCAACCTTCCTGCTAGAGGCACGAGAGCTTACAAGGACCACGTAACAGTAATATTGTTCCAAGACTGACTAAATTAGACTAGGTTGTCAAATGCCCTGACCTTCCTGAACAGGTATGCAACGAAAGGATTTATAGGAGGTTCTTAAAAGCAGCTCTGAAGGACAGAAGTTGTCCTTTAATTGAAAAGGCTGCCTGTCCTTCGGTGTGCCGGCCTCACCAAGAGCTCGTGCCTTCAGCCACTTCACGCCTGCAAGGCTGACTTGAAAGTGCCTTTAATGACTGAAGCGAAGCATTCAGTCTGTTAACTGTTAACTGCCTTTAACAGTTAAAAACGTGCTTGACCAGGCTGCTGCCCGGGCGCCGACAGTAACCACCGGGGATTCTCTCTCTCTGTTTCAGAGGGCCCCCCCCACAGGAAACTCCGCAATGACTCACCAGGTATCATGACTCCAGCTTCGCAGCTCCCGTGTCTTTCGCTCAGTTTCCTTTCTGCGCAGCACCCCCCGTTTTTTGAGCCCTCAAAAATTTCCCTGAGATTCTTGTAAAATCCGAAAGCTTGGATCTCTTAGTTCAAAACTGCTTTTAATTAAAAGCAAGAACAGGATGACAAGTAGACCGCATCACTTCACCCATCCTCCTTCCCGCCTTCTGGGCGGTGCATGTGACAGACACCCCACTGTGCCTTCCGCGCCCTGACGGGATGGCACAGGCTATGTGTGTGTGTGTTGCTTGGATTTTTTCCTCCCATGGTGCCAAGGGCCACTCTTACACTGTTAGGACACGTGGCAGTGCTGTCCTCCATTGTCCAGTTAAGACACCCCGCTGAGTGAATGTGACACTTCCACCATCTGGCTACACTCCTAGAGCAGGGACTCAGCTTCAATTTGGCTGGCCTGGGTCACAAACCCGAAATAACAAAGCACAGGTTCTTGGTAATTCGTCCTTCCACGATCAAGCTTCCACAAACTTGCCTGCGAGAGAAATGAACTCACGCTGCCGCGTCTTACAAATGCTGGCTGCACGTGGCTTGAGCGCGGTCCAGCTGCTAACTGCATCTTCTGTGCCGGAGGCTGGACGCTGGCCACCGCAAAGGCAAGCGCGGCCCTGGCAGAGCCTTTTCCAGGCCTCACGGGCACGTACGTGTTCAAGGATGGGGGAATGGACAACTGAGACTGGAGGAAGCACACAGCCCCCTTCCCCCGAGAAAACAAAGAGGCCTCCCCTTCTCTGGGATTTTTGGCAACTTTTCGTAGGTGACATTCAGCAGCAGGGGCCTGACTGCCCTCTCACCCCATGGAGAGGCCAGGCAAGCCCTAGCTTGTGTCCGTCCTCACTTTTTGAGAATCTCGGCTTTGCTGTCGCTTCCCAAATACTTAAAGCTGGGTGACGTTTTGGTGAGAGCTTTGGTGCTGGTATCATAGGGGAGGCAGCTCGGTCTCTGGGACACTCTGAGCAGCTTTCCTGCCAACTCACTGGGCTCACAGGATGAGCTGAATGCTAGGGCTAGCCGGAGCGCAGGGCCCACCAGTCAGCAGGAAGCGGAGCCCTTGCAAAGCAGCAGGGCCTCGCACTCTCGTGCTGACTCCTGGAGCGCCAGTGGTGCCTGGGATAAGTTCTCTGAGTCCATGGATGGAATCCAGATTCTCCAGGATCTGACCCTTAGAGGAAATATTCAGAGGAGTCCCTTACTTCCTGTAATAGACATATTTGGTATCAACTTTCATCCAGGATTCAAAATTAGTTCCTTCAAGAAAGGCACCTGAGCCAAAAGAGACTGCCCTGCAGGAAGGCAGCCCAGCAGGGGCCTGACAGTGACCCAGGGCACAATTTTCTTAGGTCGAGGGAGCCAAGTGCTCCCTTAAACTTTGCTAGGTGGCAAACAGTGAGTGCTGGGAGCCCTGACTCACAGGTTAGCTAACCGTTTCCCAGCCCTGGGCTGGCCCAGCAGGTGTCGAACCTGGAAAGAAGAGAGCCGAGTGGGGACAAGCAGAGAACAGCACAAACTGCTTTCACCCAAACATCTGACTCCTCTCTCTGACCCAAGTTCTTGGAAAGCACAGTGCTAAAGAAGAAACTTTTAAAGGTCACTTCTAGAGAGACAGGAATGGAGAGAGTTCTCCAATGGGGTTTGTAGCCTAGAAGCTTCCCGAAGAAGTGAGGAAAGCTGGCCTAGCGGTGTTTAGTTGGGAGCGGCCACAGCTCTAAGTATCTATTCCTGATCGCTGCACCTCGGGAAGCCCCATCCTCTACACCCAGGTGGGTTTTCCCAGCCCGGGTTTCTCCCACTCTCTGACCCCAAAAAGGCTCACGTTGGGGCTCCCCTTCTCAGCGATCACAAATCTCAGCCATGCTTATGCCTCTAGTCTCACCTGTCTGAGTTGCTCCTTTTGACTCAAGCAGCGGTATCTGGGGTGAGCTCACCTTCGTGCCTCTCCGTCCAACCTGTGTGTGTGGAACAGGTCGCTTTTGTTACAGACGTCTGCTTTCTTCTTAGACGTCCTCTGATCTGTGTCAAACAGCCAGATGGCTGTAGCCCAACATGATTATTTGTTGTGGGTGCTGAAAATAGTTCAGTGTTTTTATTCTAAACAGCAAAGGTCAGCTGTAGTTGGATCTGATGTTTCCCTCCTCCTGCTCACCTTTCCAACACACCCAAAGTCTCACTCCACGTGACCAGCCCTTGCTGTGAAATCAGGGTGGGCCTGAGTGATAACTCAAAGGGGGCATCGCGCAGGACCAGAGAAGAGAGGCGATGGGGGCAGTGGGGGACAGGCAGGTGTCCTAGTGCTAGAGCTAAAATCACTTTGGATTAACATGTATAATTTCCTTTTCTACCAAATACTCACTGAGCACCTATTTTGTGCCATACGTGGGAGCCTTCCACCCCCGCCATGGGGGACCTCAGTCCAGGACACTCCGCACCAGCAGGGGGTGCTGTCTCACCCCTTAACCAGGGCACACCCTTCCGTGTCCCTGACCTCGCTGGAGCTCAAGGCTGCCCTTGTTCACGTTCACTTTCTTCTAATTAAAAACTTAAAACCCTCCGTTTTCTTTCTGAATGAGAGCAAGGAGATGTAGAAGGAGAACACAGTATGTTCTTTCTCCTTCACCTCTGCCCCGCTGGGTGTGAATAAAAACATGGGGACATGTGACCCCCACTTGCCTTTTATTTTCCTTCCCTCGTATTCGAAATCAAAGACCGCACAATCCAGTGGGTCAAATGACCAAGCCAGACATGTTTAAAAACAGACAGTCCTGCTTCAAGAAAAACCTTTCCCCCTCTTTTAGCCGATTAAATGTAACCAACCATATACCTTAGGACTAGCTAGGGTTTGTTGACTTCAACCTGAATATCTGCGTCTCATTTGTTTTTAGTGTTTGTTTTCTGCCCCTTATTAAAAAAAAAATCTATTCCAATCTCAAAGATTTCTTTACTAAAGAAATATATGTCTTCTTATTAAAACCCACAGGCGAGGGAACGAGACCTCTTTTGTTCCTTCTAGAAGGTCTGGCGGGCGTAGAGTTATTGAGAATGCGGACGGTCCCGAGGAGGAAGTGGACATGCGAGATGCAGACTTCAATGGAACCAAAGCCAGTGAATAAACAACTTGCTAGAGTTTTGCACCAAAGCAGGAACAAAACAACAAAAAAGAACAAAGCGAAACCCAGCAGACTCTACTTAGCATTGTCTGAATCCATTTCCAAATTCCAGACTTCACAGACACCCCTCACACAATGAGTATCAAAACCACCACCCTATACTCTGGGTATAAATTTAAGTTTTTATGACGTACCAGATGAGAAAAACCCCGAAGGAACCACAGGCACACCCTCCCGCTCTATCAACGGATTATGCAAGAGATGTTGAGTTTTTAGAAAAGTATATCCACGGTAACCAGTCACCGGCAACTTTGTTTACATGAAATGGGGAGAAAGTCACCAAAATGGGTGGCACTGCTCCCCCACTCCCAACTTGTCCCTTAACCTGCATACCCTTCCAACTTCTGGAGTAAGGCCCTTGTTTGAGAATTCTTTCCCCCTCCTGGTTTCCACACCTCAGACACAGTTCACCGAGACCAAGTGCCTTCTGCAGTCACATGAATGAAAAAGGAGACACGGCTCCAACGGATGAGAGTAGGAACATGACACTCTTTTATATGCACCCCGATTGTACTTAAGGACACCTTCACTAATAAAAGGTTATAAATCACTACAATGTAGTTGGATTTTCTGTTCAACTGTTTTCTACAGAGCAAAATAAAGTAGGGGAAAGTTGGGTTCTTGTTCAATCCCTCTGAACGACCATATGAAGTCTGGGGTTTTTATGGTTTTTTTGAGTCTCTGTCACCCAGGCTAGAGTGCAGGGGCATCATCATAGCTCACTGCAACCTCCAACTCCTGGCCTCAAGCGATCTTCCCACCTCAACCTCCCCAAGTGCTAGGATGACAGGTGGGAGCCACTGTACCTGGCCAGGGTTATTTCATAAATGGGAAAACGACTGCCTAGGGAGGTAAATTGCCCAAGATCCCACAGCCAGCAAAAGGAAGAACAGAGACGCAAAGTGAGATTGTCTGAGGGGCTTCTCTAGCCAGGAGGTGGGCAGCTCCTGGGGCTGGGAGAAAGTTGATGTGCAGTCAGCAGGCCACTGTCCCCTGCACTTGAACATGACCAAGAACAACATCTTTGTCAACCAAAACTGATGTGTATATCATATGAAAAATACAAGATTTCCTTGATTTTTTTAGTTAAAACACAACACTTTGCCCAATAGGGGTCCACAAACTGCTTCTATGAAGGCCAGATTATAAATATTTTAGCCTTGGCAGGATATATGTGGTCTATTAAATACTCATCTTTTTTTTGATGACTCTTAAAAACATAAAAAACCATTTTTTTTTTTGAGACAGCCTAGCTCACAGCAACCTCAAACTCCTGGGCTCAAGCGGTCCTCTTGCCTCAGTCTCCCAAGCAGCTGGGACTACATGCATGCACCACCATGCCTGGCTTTTATTTATTTATTTAATATATATATACACACACATATATATAAAATAAATATATATATATTTTATATATGTGTGTGTGTGTGTGTGTGTATATATATATATATATATATATGTCCAGCTAATTTATTTCTTTTTTTTTTTAGTAGAGACGGGGTCTTGCTCTTGCTCAGGCTGGTCTCGAACTCCTGAGCTCAAATGATCCTCCCGCCTCGGCCTCCCAGAGTGCTAGGACTACAGGCATGAGCCACCACGCCCAGCCTAAAAAACCATTTTTAGCATGAGGTTGTACAAACGAGCTGTGGACCCTGTCTCCTTCACCTTGCATGTTTTAGACAGATGTGCCCTGCAAAGGTTCTAGTCAACATACACTTTTCCATATACACCAACTAGGTGGAATAAAACAGGAAATAAAAAAACTAAAAAGACTATCATAGACACCAAATGCTAACATACCTTGAATGATGACCAACCGTATCCCAAATGCCTCTCTAAAAAGCTGACGTGAGACCGGGCGCGGTGGCTCAAGCCTGTAATCCTAGCTCTCTGGGAGGCCGAGGTGGGCGGATCGTTTGAGCTCAGGAGTTCGAGACCAGCCTGAGCAGCGAGACCCCATCTCTACTATAAACAGAAAGAAATTAATTGGCCAACTAATATATATATAAAAAATTAGCCGGGCATGGTGGCACATGCCTGTAGTCCCAGCTACTTGGGAGGCTGAGGCAGTAGGATTGCTTGAGCCCAGGAGTTTGAGGTTGCTGTGAGCTAGGCTGACGCCACGGCACTCACTCTAGCCTGGGCAATAAAGTGAGACTCTGTCTCAAAAAAAAAAAAAAAAAGCTGACGTGAATAGAAATTTCTAAAAAGCACATTTCTTCATCTTTCGTTACTTGGTTAAAAAACAAAAGGTGAAAGTGTCACCACCATCCCAGCAAACAAGGAAGTACAAACGTATAAAGAGGCATTACTGACCACTACCACAAACTAGGTGAACATTAGTTCCTCTTGATTTTATTATTCTTTTAAAAAAATAAAAGTACATCTTTTACCAATACAGGTTGATTAGAATGTTTCTCGAGTAATGAACCCACCCAGCAGCTTACACCTCTGCCAAGGTTCGGTAGCGCTTAAAATGTTCTATTTTCAACGACAGGAAACTTTTGCTGTTCTTTCAGAAAATAACTTAGTCACAAAAGGAAGGCCATGAAGCTACGTGCACGATCTTGAAATTAGTGTGCTCTTTCTTTTACTTGCATCTGAAAGCGTGGGGTGGCGGTTCCTAACACGCAGTGACAAGCAGACACGCCGTTGTGCTTTGGAAATCTGGTGTTGGTTTCTTTCTTTGACAAGGAAGCTGCCAACAACAATCTTGTATTTTAAACTTATTTGAAGATAAACCTGGTGACTTCATGATGGCTTTGAATGAGTCCTGTTCTTGGGGGCTGCATGACCAAGGCCACCTCTACCCCAGTGACCTCCAAGGTCCAGAAGCAGAAATCACCTCCACGCCAGGGCAGGGGACTCGGGAAAGCTAATGGTTAGGATTTACCTAAACAGGATGTAGGTTTCCCACTGACCCTGGTCGACCTGAAAATTACTCTGAAACTCAAACACACCTCTAAAAACCTCAATGAGAGGCAAATTAAAAAGTCTCAGAGGTACACTACCACAGTTTAAAAAAAGGCATGTGCCTACCATTCTGTTCTCTACTCCTAGACATGATTTCAGCACGCCATAAAGCACTGGGGGATCTTGCTCTAGAAGACAATTCCAGCTAACTGGGGATGGGGGGAAGCCTCTGAGACGGGACATTAAAATCACCTCCCAAGAGCAATGAGGACTCCTCTTGGGTTGGCTCAGCATGAGGGTGTAGCCTCACCACCCACACCTTGGAGCCCTCCCCAGAGGGCCCGTTCTGTCCCTCTTAGCAATGCACGCACCGAGAGGGAGGCCAGGAATGATGAGACATTTCACAGGGACAGACGAACCCCAGGGGCCACAGCTGATGGCCTCAGTCATTGGCTTGGGCCACAAAGCGAACTATGGTGACTGCTGGCTCACATCTCAAACTAACCTCAAACAATACAGAACAGAACAAAAACTTAGTGTAAGGAGACAAAGAAAGGTAACAACTCTTGCACAAACACCAGGGGCTTCCGCTTCCGTGGTTTTCCTAAAGCAACATCTTGACTACACCCTGGGCTGACGGCAGCGACGGCGAGGATGTGTGTGAAGGCGGCTTCCCAAATTCCAGGCGTTTTCCCAACCTTCAGACAGAGCAAACCAAATTAAGCTGACATGACAGCGGTGACATATCTGGGCCCACACAGTTACAAGGGTGAATAGCAAAGAGTCGGGAGCGGGCCCTCACAGGGTCTCAACTTTCTCCTACGAAATGACGAAAAGGACACTGGCTATACGGCTCTCAGATTCTCACGCTCGCACAAAAAGCCCAGTCTCAGAAGAGCCTCCAGAAACATCCACTTATTTGTCAATTCAAAACTTAAAAAAAAAAAAAATCTTTAAAAAATCCTCTTCTGCAGGTCCAAAAGTTAAGTGCATGGCATGGTAAAGAGTTTGAATTTCCTGTCAGGTGTCCATCACAGACTCATGAAATTTATGTGGCTCGGGGTCCAGGAAGGTAGTGACACACCTCACACAATTCCCAAATCCAGAAGCTGCCCCAATCTTCTTTAGGCAAGAAAATAACTGACACTATTAGAGGTCAGACCTGTGTTTTCCAGTCAGAAGACTGGTTTTTAGGAATTCTTTTTTTTTTTTTTTTGAGACAGCGTCTTGCTCAGGCTAGAGTGCAGTGGCATCATCATAGCTTACTGTAACCTCCAACTTCTGGGCTCAAGCAATCCTCCTGCCTCAGTCTCCAGGATTGCTAGGATTATAGGTGTCAGCCACTGCGCCTGCCCAAGGAATATAGCCTGGCTAGAAATTCGTGCTAGTTTCTTAAAGATTCTATAGATTTCAAAAGAAAAAAAGAAAATCTAGGGGAAGCAGAACGACATTGGAAACTCAACTCCCAAACATAGGATTTACACAGGACATTCTCACAGCGTGACCATGAGCCAGGGCTATAGGATCAAATGATGAAAACGGCACTCTCCTGGCCCTTTGCCCAAACCAGAAGCTGCCACCTAATTCTGCCTCCAGGGAGGGGAGTAGAGGATAAAGTTCACTGACATTCTCAAATTTAAAAAAAAAAAAATGGCTCTGCATTAGGGATTAGCATCTCGGACCTGCAGTAGGTAGATTCTCCCTGCTACTAAGAGGTTTATCAAAAGGCACTGACCCTTTATCACCCAAAGGTGCGGTGGTGCTGCTCTGCCATCTGTCGCCGCCGTCCCTGTTCTTGATCCCCCGCCCTGAGGCTGGGCCACTTGTTCGGTTTGGGGACTGATCATACACGAAGTTCCGACAAGATGCAAGCTTGGACTCCAGCGCCTGGAGAGAAACATGCTTTAACTCTCAGGTTCAAGATAGAAACTCTTCTCTCTCACTGGCATGGAAAAGAACCCAAAACAATGGTTCTCAAACTGTGCTGCACTGAGATTTCAAGGAGGGGCCGTCCCCAGGAGAATCCGACATATATCTAAGTCTTTGAACCACCTGCCAAAGATATCTGGGAAGACCACTAACCCTGATTAATCCAACTCTGCCTGTAGTAAACATGAAGTTAACTTTTAGGATTGTTCACTCTTTTGTTTACCTTGTTAAACATGCACAGAGTGGTGGGAGTTCTGAACAAGGGCCTGGTGGTGAACAGACCCTAGGGAAACCAAAAGGCCACTGAGGCCACCCCAGGCTTCTCTGTACTCCGAACCATGCTAAATATGAAAAGAGGCCTATTTACAGAATAGAAAACCCCACAACCAAAAGCCAAAAGTAAAAACGTAAGAAATGAGTTGCAAGCGTCCATGAAGATACAGCAGTGAACACATACGCTCTCCGTTCAATGACATGCTGGCAGGAATTAAATGACATGGCCTTCCAGGCGTCATTTTATAAACAACTACAAAGAATAGCTGCATTATTGCTTAAGCATGAAAGAATCCCTCCCTGTAATTAATATAAAACCTGAAGGCCAAATGCTTTGCCCTAGTCTGTTCAAGATCCTCTCTTAAAACTCCCAGAGAAACAAACAAAAAAAAAGGGAGAGAGAGAAGGCACTTTATAAATGCTCCTTGGTTTTTTCAAATTAAGAAAAAACCTCAGAAACCACCCTAATTTCCCAAACTGCTTGCAGGAAAAATGGCATAAGGACAAAAAGACACACCTAGGGATCAAAGGGAAGAGGCAGGGTCAGAGCTCTGGGTGTCTGGCAGTAACTCCCGAGAAAGTGCTAGTGATTCCTCGGGACACTCAAGGACCCGCCATGCCTAAAACTCAGGACGCCTCTGTTGCAAGAAAAGGAACTGGTAAGATTAACCCCCTCTACTATCCCCTAAGACAGGCGAGGCACGCCGAACCCCAAAGGGGCTGTCTTACCCCCACTTTCCGCAGCAGGTCTCCCACAATGTTGAGGGCTGATATCCGGGCTGCGGGTGTGAGGGGGGTCCCCCCAGTGGAGTCGTCCAGGCCTGGGTGTGCAAAGAAAGTGCACGTTACACACCAATCCACAGTCACACCTGTGCACTAACATCTCTAACTCTGACGCCTTCCCTTAGCACTGGAGCTGCCCTGTTGCACCCAACTGCGTCACACACCGATAGCCTATCTGATGACCCACACTTCAAGTCCTTGTGACGATGATATCAAACATTTATTTTTACGTGTTAGTCTTTTTAAACAAAACCAAAACAAGTCCTCTGGAAATCTGTGGAATTCCATATAGTCAATCTGTGATACACAACAGAGGTGGGGAGCTCGAGCCAGCTTTACAAGGGTCCCACATCACAGAGCCCCCGTCTCCTCAGAGTGGCGTCCGCGGCCCAGCAGCGCCAGCGCCACCCGGGCGCTTGGCGGAGATGTGGCCAGATGCTGGGCGGAGCCCCCGCCCAGACCCGCTGGGTCTGCATTTTGACCAGACGCCCTGGCGAGTTGTGCACGTGCAGCTGCAGACAGCTCGAGCCTGCGGTTCCGGAGCTCTCGCTGGTCTCTGTCCCCAGGGGACATCTAAAGGACAAGGCAGTAGATGGTAGTGGAGGCCTGGAGCTGGCCGGCCTGCCTGGGTTTGAGTCCCAGCTCTGCCACTGGCTTGCTGTGAGGGCCTCGGACTCAGTGGGGACAGCGCTTGCTACGTGGGAAGCACTTAGAGCAGGTGGCCAGCACATACCGAGCACCCCATAACTGTCTGTTGTTAGCATCTGCTATGAGTGGCCCGATCAGAGTCTCGCAGTTAGGCAATCGGCAGAGGGGCTGGGGCGAGAGCCCAGATGTCTCACTGCTCCTCACACAACACGGGTTACTGCACTGCGTCTAGTTCTAGATGGATGTTTTGCTGGGCCCACAAAATGCTTTTTTGATTTTTACTATTTGGGCACTGACATTGCAAATTTGGGAGGTTTCATATTCAAAAAAGAGAATTTCTGAGTTTTGGTGAAGAACGGGCAATTCTGCTAACGAAGGGCCCACATTCCTTATGGCAGCAGCAGTGTGACTGCCACCCCTCTAGATGGGGTTTCCATTCCCCACTTCACCACAGACCCCACTACTCCCTACTGCCTCACACCCAAGACACTCTTTTCATTTGTCTTGATGCGCCACTGCCACAAGCATCCCAGTTTGCTCCCCGCTATATAACTGCTCCAAAGCTTCAGGCCCGGGACCCCAGATTCTCACCCTGGAATGCTTCGAGCAACAAAACTCCCCCAAGACTCCCGATCCCTTACCACGCCTGAAGGTCCCTGGAGTGTTTAAACTGGAGCTGGGTCCCCGATGCGTGACGGGAGTGGACGGCACGGAGCCAGTGGCCTGCACGGCAGTGTCCGTCCTTTCGGCTTCCACTGCACTGGGCAAGGGGGTCCTGGGCTTCTCTTGCTTCTGTTGCACGGCCAGTTCCTGCCGCAAATCTGTGCCAGGAGAAGGATTCAGATGTTTAAGCCTTGCTTTGGGTCGGCAGGGTGTAGGTGGGGAGGTGTGACAGTAGACGCTGCTCAGGGAGAACTACCAGGGTGAAAAACTCCAGGTGGAAACCCTGAATGAAGCGAAACCCACAGGATCGTGCCTAGCAGGCTTGCAAAATGACAGGACTTCTTTCAAGTAAAAAGCAAACGGTTTAACATTTTTTTCTTTTTGAGAAAGTCTCACTCTGCTGCCTGGGCTAGACAGAATGCTGCGGCATCACCATAGCGCGCTTCAACCTCAAACTCGTGGGCTCAAGCGATCCTCCTGCCTCAGCCTCCCGGGGAGCTGGGACTACAGGGAACGCCACGATGCACAGCTTAGTTTTCTATTTTTTGTAGAGACGGTGTCTCACTATGTTGCCCAGGCTATTCTCAAACCCCTGGCAGTGATTCTCCCACTTCGGCCTCCCGAAGTGCTGGGATTACAGGTGTGAGCCACCGTGCCCAGCACAGCGTTTAAAATTTTTTAAAAACTATGGCAGTGACACACTAATACTTTTATTATTATTAAAAAAGAATTCCAACACAGCAACGTATACAGAATACTAAATCGAAATGTGCTTCCCAATGTAACCCCAAATGTCCCTCCTCACTCATCAATAATCACTATAACATGTGGGAGGATCTGTTCAACCTTTGTTCTCTCCACAAACACATACTTTTTACGTATGTATAGATCTATTAAGCATAAAATAGAGGTAGTTTTTATTAACCATAAATGGAAACATACAACATCCATCTATGACTTATTCTCCCCCTTCAATGGTATGCCTTGGCAATCTCTCCATGACTGCATGGACAGCTCTACCTTGCTAATTTTAACAATGGCTTAACATTCCACAAAATAAATCCATGTCATTTATTTAACCATTTACTGATGGGCATTTAGGAATAACTACTTTTTAAACTTAGGAGTTTTTCTCTTTAATCCTCCATCTACTTGCTACACATAAGAAACTAAATTAATGTTACACACAATTAATTAAGACTTAAAAAAAATCTCATCTATACTCAAACTTTGATCATTAACCTATCAATGTCTTGTTGTAGTTTGAAAACTCTGCTTCTGGAACTGCCAACCTCTGAAGAGCTTTCAGAGTACTAAGCCAAATGCACCAGTTGCTATTGAGTCACAAAAATAACAGGCCAAGCTAGCAATTCCACCAGAAATCTCTCCCACAAGTCTTGTCCTCATCCTATGCATCAAGCCATTCTGGTGAGTGTGTGAGTTATAGACCAGGGAGAATCTTTCCTGAAATGAATTCTGCAAAACCCCCAAACAAGGGCTTAATCTGTGAACCCCAATGATACTTCTATAAATACCCATAAGGGGTCTTTATGGGGTTGGATGATTCTTAGCACCAGGTAGGGACCAAGGCAAGATCCTGCCTGGTGTGGTCCCATGACCTCTGACTGGACCTCCTATGTGCAGAGCAGGGTGCAGATTCCCAGCAGATGTGACCCTGCATAAGGCTGTGGGACAAAAGGTTCCCATGGAGGAAGAGGGGACAACACTGGTGAAGACACGGAACAAATGCCAGGGCCTCCTACCCCTGGCTTCATCCTTCAGTCTCTGAACGGATTCCAGGAGATTCTCCTTCTCGTCAAGTTCACTTTCCAGGAAGGCATTTCTTTCGATGGCTTGATTCAAGCGCTGCTCAAAGTCTTCCAGAGACATGATCGTGGCTCTGAGTGAAAGAAGAGCAAAATTATCCAAGAGAGCAAACGGCAGCATCCATCAGGTGCCCACAGACCCGGGAGATGCAAAGGGTCAGATATACCTGGGCATGAGTCCCAGCACTGGACTTCCTAGATGCCACAGAGCTGGGTGAGTCCCCTAACCTTCTGGGACTTGGGCTCTTCACCTGCAGAATGGGACTCATCATAGCTCATGAGGTGCACAAGGTCATCCTAAGGATTAAATAAGATAACGTCCATGCAGCACTCAGCCATGAGCCGAGGCACTATCAGGACTGCAGGTGGTGACCAGCCATTTGAGAAGAGCAGCATGCTCTGCCTTCTCTTGGAAGCTCACAACGATAACTAGTGTTAAGAATAAACTAATAGGCTGGGTGTGGTGGCTCACACCCATAATCCCAGCACTTTGGGAGGCCAAGGAGGAAGGATTGCTTGAGTCCAGGAGCTTGAGACAAGTCTGGGCAACACGGCAAGATCCCATCTTCACAAAAAATTAAAAAATTAGCTGGGCGTAGTGGCACACACCTGTAATCCCAGCTACTTGGGAAAGTGAGGCAGGAGGATCACTTGATCCCAGGACTTTGAGGCTACAGTGAGCTATGATTGCACCACTGCACTCCAGCCTGGGTGACAGAGTGAGACCCTGACTCTTTAAAAAAAAAAAAGACTAATAGAATGCATACACAGTTGAATAGCATACATTTAAACAGGTGGAAGAGACCATCTTTAACTTCTCAGTTAAAGTTTAAATAGTTCAAAATGCCCAGCACTGGCCCAGCTGCTCCGCTAACAACCACTTCTTCTTCTGAACAGTGTGAATACTGTTGTAAGGGCACTGGGAAGTGCTATAATAAAGAAATCTTTAACTTTGAGCAAACTATCTTCTTTGTGCCTCAGTTTCCTCATATGCAAAGCAAGGGTGGTAAAAATACCTCCGCGTACAGGGTTGCTAGGGGAGAGAGTGGTGGTAGATAAAGTAATTACAGGAAGCACACAACAGAGGTTTCACATGTGGGTGTCGTCCCCAGAAGACCTTTACCATCCTGCTAACTGTACCCCGCAGTGGCCAGAGGCATGTGTTTAGACAGGAACCCAGGAGTGTACACCCCGATCCTCCACCCTAAGACTAACTGGGTGTCTTTGGGCAACTTAACCTCTTTCGTCCTCAGTTCCTTCAACTGCAAAATGAGGACCAATTCATTCATTTACTCAACAGATGCTACTATGTCTAGATGGAGTCATATTAACACCTACCCCCAAAGGGTCTTCAGAGGTAGTGAATAGCATGATACCAGAAGTGCCTGATTAAAAACAAGGTGGTAATAATTAGGAGTACAATACTAGAATCAGTATTTGTTGTTGTTGCTGTTGTTGTTTTGAGACAGAGTCTCACTCTGTTGCCTGGGCTGGAGTGCTGTGGTATCATTGTAGCTCACTGCAACCTCAAATTTCCGGGGCTCAAGCAATCCTCCTGCCTCAGCCTCCCAAATAACTGGGACTACAGGCACATGCCACCATGCCCAGCTGATTTTTCTAGAGATGGGGTCTCACTCTTGGCTCAGGCTGGTCTTGAACTCCTGAGCTCAAGTGACCCTCCCACCTTGGCCTCCCAGAGTGCCGGGATTACAGGCGTGAGTCACTGCACCCAGCTAGAATCAGTTTAAATGACCCTAAGCTTGACATGTCAAACAGCAACAAAAAAGATAAAATGCCCAGGAATTCATGTAACAGCAAATATGCAAGGCCATACTGCAGGGTACAGAATGCTTGTGGAAATGCAGACACACTGTGTTCATGGAGAGGAAGACCCAGTGCCATGAAGAAATCAGTTCTTCCTAAGTTAAACTGAAACATTTAATATCATTTTAATAAAAATACAAATAGATTTTTATTTGGGGGAGGAGGCACAGGGAGACTGATCTGAAAGATCCTGTGACAGTGAAGCAAGGATGGCCAGGAGAAGTCTGAAAAAGAAGAGATCGGGGAACACCCTGCTCCAGATACAATGGACCCACAGTTATAGAGGCTTGACAATGAACAACAGTACGCTACAGGTTATAAGGACAGACCAGGGGAACCAAAGGTTTAGAAACAGATGACAATTTATGATAAAGGTGGTCTCAACAAATCAGTGACAAAAAGACAGCAGGTTCAATTCTAGGTTTGGAGACCACTGGGTAGCTGCCTGGAAAAAAACTAATGTTGTATTCATAGCTCATACTGCAACTCAACATAAATTCCAACTGAATCAGAAATATAAACAAACTCAATATTTGATCAACATCTACCATCTGGCTTCTGGAATGCTACAGAACTAAAGACCACTTTCAGCAGCCTTTCTGAACCTGTGTGGATTGTTATCGTGTGGTTGTATTTAAGCAGCGTAACAGCATCAATAATACTGTCGAGGGGTTTTGTTCAGATTTACTGGTACTATCTGAATATTTGCTTTCAAATAAAGGTCAACATCCTAGTTGTAACCAGACTAAAAATCGCTTTATGTACTTTATATGTTGAAATTCTGTCAACTGATATATAAAAGCATATTTAGTATAAGAGTAAAATGCTTTCAGATTCACAAAAGGTTGTGAAAGACAAAAAAAAAAATCAAAAAAATAAATTGAAAAAAATGCTGCAATAATTGGTGACTATGAAAGCTTGTTAATCTCATGTAGTTTCTGAGAACTGGAAAATACTTAAATAGATTTTTCAGTAAACATGAGTATTAAGGGACACATTTGTTAGATAACTAAGAACATATTCTTTTTGGCCCAATAAGTGCTTTAAAAGTCTATAGAATAACAACATATGGAAAAATAAAATTAGATTAAGTTAATTTAAATCTTTGTAAAATTTTTGGCACGTTAGCACTCATATATTAAACGAAATAACCTTTAAGGGATGTATTTAATTTTTAGCTACTTCTGATTAGGCCCCGCGTCTTTCAAGGTTATTCTTGCACAAAGTCTCCCTTTTCAGTCAAAAGTGAATCACTTAGTTTTAGGGATACCTAGTATAAGGACCCTAAGAGCGACCAAACAGCTAGGGGTACTGAGAAATGACTGTTCTTACAGTAGACTGCCAAATTTTCTAAATATAACCATTAAAATGTTATCATCAAATTGTAATATTTTAAAACTTTTTAAAAATAAAATTTTGGTATTCTAGAACTTTATCCTACCGCATCTGATTTTGACACACATTCAGCATTTAGCTACAAAGTGAAACCAGTATATTTCTAGTACAGAGAGAGAGAGAAAAGAAAACGAAGTTAAAGAAAACATAAAAATATTAATACTAGGGGAAAAAACCCACAAGTTAAGTGCTTTATAACCCTTGTAGTGCAGAAGGCCCTTCTAACTATGACTGATGAATAAATGTGACTACACAGAAATCAAATTCTATACAGGAGCACATATAATAGACGAAGCTGGGAAGACAAGTGACAAACTCCAAATACTTTCAATTCCTATCACAAACAAATATATAAATACCTACTGGAAATGACGGGAAAAAAAAACAAAATCAACGAACAACTCAATTTAAAAACAGGCAAAGATAAACAGAGTTCATAGAGAAGAAAACAAAACAGCTCTTAAGCATATGAAAAGGAACTCCAGGTCACTCAGAAATGCACCTATTCCTCACCTTTTCAACTGGCAGAAATCCAAAGTTTGAAAACCACTTTGTTGGGGAAGCTATTTATAATAGAAAAAAAGGACTTAGACACTTGGCTGTTGGGAACATAAACTGGTACAACCATATAGAGAAATGAGCAAATACCTATCAAATTCACCTATACCATCCTTTGACCCAGCAATTTTACTTCTGGGAATTTATTCTACAGATATATATCTGTGCAAGGTTACTCATTATGGTAATGATAACCATTGCAAAAGAATGGAAATGCATCAACAGGAGACTAGATAATACATTATTATCATACCGTACAATACCAACCATACAACAGAATATTCTGTATTTGAAAAAAAAAAAAGAACAAGGAATGCTCTGTCCTAATAAAGAATGATTTTCAAGCTCTATTGTTATCTGAAAAAGCCAAATGTACAACACTGTGTATAGAGTACTTTTTTGTTGGGGAAAAAAAGATCGGGGTGATGGTTAATAGGAATATCTTTTTATCTGCTTGAGTTTATATTTTTAAAAAACTCTACCCCTTTGCATACTATTAACCCTGTGAATGCACTACTACCTCTTTGTGACAGACTGTATTACTGGCCCCAAATCTTCACCGCTCCCTGCATCCACACCCTTGCCATGGCCTCACTGTGGGTGGAAAGTACTGTCCCACCCTCTGACTCAGTGTGACTGTGTCACTTGCTTTGATCAATGATATACAAAATGTGACGGTATGCCAGTGGCTTGCCAGAAATCAGAACGTCCCTTACATACAGTAAAGCCACAGTCATCAAGTCATTTTGTTTTTCTTTTTTTTTCCCCCATAGAGACAGGGTCTCGCTCTTGCTCAAGCTGGTCTCGAACTCCTGAACTCAAGTAATCCTTCCACCTTGGCCTCCCAGAATGCTAGGAATATAGGCCTGAGCCACTGCACCCAGCCCAAGTTTTATGGTATTGGTATAGCAGTTTACAAATTGTACATTGGACCAAAATAGAGAATCCAGAATTAGATCCCAGGATTTATGAGAAATAAACATTATGAAAGTTGAATTCCAATACAATGGGAAAAAAGAGTGTCTAATAAATAGTGCTGGGCTGGCACAACTGGCTAGCCATTTAAAGGAAAAAAAAAATGGACCCATATCTTCATACTGGATACAAAAATTAAGTCTAGGTGAATTAGGCGTATGTGTAGAAAAATTAAACAAAAAACAACTTAAAAAAAAAAAAAAAGAGGCCGGGCGCGGTGGCTCACGCCTGTAATCCTAGCACTCTGGGAGGCCGAGGCGGGCGGATTGCTCGAGGTCGGGAGTTCGAAACCAGCCTGAGCGAGACCCCGTCTCTACCAAAAATAGAAAGAAATTAATTGACCAACTAAAAAATATATATACAAAAAATTAGCCGGGCATGGCGGCGCATGCCTGTAGTCCCAGCTCCTGGGGAGGCTAGGCAGCAGGATCGCTTGAGCCCAGGAGTTTGAGGTTGCTGTGAGCTAGGCTGACGCCACGGCACTCACTCTAGCCTGGGCAACAAAGTGAGACTCTATCTCAAAAAAAAGAGAGAGAATACACATACAATCAAAAGATTGAGGAGACTCCCCTAGTCAAGTCTGGAAATTTAGAAACTAAAAAAGGAGACATAATTGATGAAATAAAAATGGAAACTGATACCACAAAGTCAACAAACGATTATTCCAGAAAAAAATATTTCCCATGCAGGAGAAAAGATCACTGGCAAAAATATACAAAGAACTTTTAATACATTGATAAGAAAGGAGGTTCCACTTTGGTAATGATGAAGAACCTTGTATCAGACCAAACCTCCTATATATTACAAATATAAATTCTGGATAAAATGTGAAAAATAATGATCTGAAGGCCCTGGCAGAAACTGGAAGGGTGTCAACCTTAGAAAAGAATGACACTGGGTGGATTTTGTACCTTTACAGCTTTTTGCCTAAAGCTCCAGTGATAGGAAATCTGACACCAGACGGGAGCCCCAAATTCTGCATATTAATTTTTCCCACATCTCTGGCTTCCCTCTGAACCATGCATGTACACGGCAAACTTGAAGCAGTCTAGTTAAGGCTAAAAGAACCAAACAGATTTCAGCTACTGCTCATCACAGGAGAGACAGAGTCTGGAATGTGAGTTTAGCCAAGTATACTGCCTGAAAAAAACAAAAACCAGATAAAAACCCAACATAACAGAATTTATAGTCTCTGTAACACAGCATTCACGAGGTCCAGACTACAACTCAAAATTACCGGACTAATGAAGCACAAGGAAAATGTGACCTAAACCCAAGAGAAAAACAACCACTGGAAACTAACCTTGAGATAGACCAGATGCTGGAAATACCAGAAAAGGTGGGAGGATCACTTGAGCCCAGGAGTTTGAGGTTACAGTGAGCTATGATGACACCACTGCGTAACAGCCTGGGCAACACAACAAGACCCCATCTCAAAATTGGCTCTTATAATTATGTTCGAGGATATAAAAGAAATCTCAGTATAGGTATAGAAATTACATCAAAAAAAAAAAAGAACCAAATGTAAATTCTGGATCTGAAAATACAATGTCTCTAACAGTAAACATTTTTTGATCCAGTTTAACAGCAGATTGGACAAGAGAGAAGATGGAGTCTGTGAACTTGAAACTAGATCAACATAAATTATTCAATTTAAGGAACTAAGAGAAAATATTTAGAAGGAAAACTAAACAGAGCCTCAGGGACCTGTCCAGCAATATCAAAAGGATGTGTTTAGTTGGTGTGTCCCACAAGGACAGGAGGAAAAAAATGGGGCAGAAGAAAATCTTTGATGAAATAATGACCCAAGTTAAATTTAGAAAAAGACAAATTTATAGACTAAAGCAGCACAGCAAACCACTATCAGGATAAATGCAAATAAAGCCACATCCTGGTATGTTCTAATCAAACTACTGAAAACCAAAAATAGAGACTCTAAGCAGCAGAGAAAGCAACACATCACACACAAGGGAGTGAGTACTCAAATGATCCTCAACTTCTGATCGGAAACAAGGAGATCAGAAGGCAGTGCCACATCTGTAAAATGCTCAAAGGAAAAAACCCCTATCAACCCAGAATTCTGCCTCCAATAATAATACCCTTCAAGGACGAAGGCCAAATAAAGACATTTCCAGATAAAAGCAGACTTCGTCACCAGCGGCATCTACACGGCCGGAAACCGAAGGGGCAGTATTCCAAGTGGAAGGGACTCGGTGTCAGATGGAAACTGAGGTCTTCAGGAAAGAATGAAGAGCACCCAGCGTGCCAGTAAATATAAAAGGTTCTGTTCTACCCTCTTAATTCTTTAAAAATACAGATTGAGTTTTTAAAGCAAAAATCGTAACAAGGAATTGCGGAATCCACGGCATTTGGAGGTTAACAGCTACGAGAACTACAGCATAAAGTGTGAAGATGGTAAATAAAACTAAGGTTGCACTATTGTTACTTTTGCAGGAAGCGATACAGTATTACCTAAATAGCCTGGAAAGTTAGAGATGCATTGTATACCCTAAAGCTACAGTCCCCAAACCCCAGGCGATGGCCCAGCAGTACCAGCATGTGGCCTGGTAGGAACTGGGCCGCACCATCACAGCCTGAGCTCCACCTCCCCACCCCACCGCCAGTCCACGGAAAAATTTTCTTCCATGAAACTGGTCCTTGGTGCCAAAAAGGTAGGGGATCACTGTCTTAAGACAACTACTAAAATAATAATAATAATAATAAAGTAACTTTGAGGACAATGAAAATGTTCTGCATCTCAACAGGAGTGTGGGTTACATGCATATACACATTTGTCAAAACTGATAGAACAGTACTCCTAAAATCTGTGCATTTCACTGTAATTCATGTATGAATTTTTTAAAACACAAGAATTTTTGTCAAAAAAGGGCCCAACTCAGATTATTCCATTAATGTTAGTTATTGTTATTATTCTACTAAACACCACACCAGTTTATGAAACACTGTTCCTTGAATATGCTTCTTTCCTTTCTACCTCAGGGCCTTCCCACATGCCCCTCCTCCTGTCTGGAATGGTCTTCTCTCTCTCTGGTCCTCTGGAAAATGGCTATTCATCCCTCTGGTCTTAGCCTAACTGGCATTTCCTCTGGGAAGCCTTGCCTGACATTCTCCCACCAAGCGCCAAATAAATATATCCTATGACATGCTCCCACAGCACCAGGGACTTCCAACACTTATTGCTGTAATTAAGTTGCACTTATTTGCCTATTGTCCATTTCCTCCATGAGGCTAAGATTCACAAGGGCACTGCTTTGTTTTGCTCACTGCTGAGTTCTCTCTGCTCAACAAAGCGCCTGGTACCTAGTTGCTGGGGACAAAAAGTGGAGACTAAAGGCTCCCAAGCCTGTATTCTCCTTCCCAACGCACCGCTTGGCTCTTTCCAAGTCATCATTGGCTTGCTCCAGCTCTCTGATATACTTCTGCAGCTGGTCTTTAATTGCCTTTGTCTGTGCAAGGTCATCCTCTAAGGCCGAGATCTGCCGGTAGCCTTCGGAATGCTGCATTTCAAACTTCTCCTGAAGGACAAAACACACACTCAGTGAATGATTCGAGACTTCTAATAAGCTATGTTTATTTCTCTTCCTTGTCATCTCCTTAAAAACAATGATGTTTAATCCTGGAACACGTGCACTCCTGCTGCAGTGGACATTTGTCATTTTGTGGCCACTGAGCATCAATTCTGCCCCACAGAGAGAGAGAAAGAGAGAAACAAAAGAGAATAGGAAGAACAGAAAGAGAGAGAGAACAGAAAGACAGAGGGAAAGAGGGAAGGAAGGAAGGATGGAGGGATCCTGTCATTAATTATCAAAGGAAGCTTAGCATGATCTAGCTAGTGCTTTCCAAAGGCAAAGAACAGTCCAGATGACATCTCAATGATTCCTTGGTGCCCAGTTGGAGCACAAACATTTATCACTCATCTATTCTGTGCCAGCCTCCAGGCTAAATACACTACATACATTGCCTCATTTAATCCCACTTCAGAGAAGTGGGATCTGAGGCTCAGTTACATAACTAGCCCAAGGTGGTAGCAAGTGACTAAGCCAAGATCAAACCCAGGCCGGCTGAGCTGGTGGCTCTTAAACAACTGCGCTAAACGCCCCTAAACCATTTCAATCCAGGTTGCCTAGGTATTGAACATTCTCGATTCTGCTTCTGCTCCTCTTTCACATAAGTTTCCTTCATCAAACACCCAATTTAGATTCTACAAACATGAATGAAAACACTCACTTCCCCGCAAGAAAGGCCCATGGTCTAATTTGAAATTTAAAAAAAAAGAAAAGGCAAGCTCCTTTGCTTTTCTTGACTCAGCCACATAAACAAAGCTGTTGCTAGAAACAGTCCGGATGCGCTGGGGAGAGTGATGCAATGGTGCCCAGGCAAGAGAGGCGTGGCTAGAGCCACTGTGAAAGAAGAATGTCCGAAGAACAAGTAGATTATTTATAGGCTGACGACAGGGAGGGCACTGTACATCCTCCCATTTTCTGGCTGTGAGCAGAAAGTGTCTGCACTCAGGCAAACACAGGCTGACCAGGCCCCATTCCCAGGCATGGCTCTGATCACTTCATGCCCTTTATTTGGGGACATTTCCAAATAAAACAGGATCCTAGCCATTAATCTAAATTCAAATGCAGGTTCCAAGAGGATGCAGGGAATGGCCCCACCACCTGCACAGAGATTCTTATGATCTCCTTTGAACTTGTGGACATGAACACCTGTTGCTGCAATGTTGTGCTTTCATTTGGGGCTAATTCCAACAAACTGTCAGCTGATAGGGGCATCAATAGATGCTCTGTTTGATCCCTTACAGACTTTTTTTATTCAACTTGTGATGAATAAGACAGTTGTTAAGAAATCTGTCTCAACTGAGTACATTTCGCTTAGGTGATTGACACATGTTTGATGGTGGCAGGCGGTATTTGTTATTCCAAAGTACCCATATTGGGTGGCTCAGGCTTGTAATTCTAGCTCTCTGGGAAGCCGAGGAGGGAGGATCGCTCAAGGTCAGGAGTTCGAAACCAGCCTGAGCGCTGGTGCAGAGGGATAAGCACCAACTGACACTCAGCCCTCATCGTCAGGGATATGGGGACCGGGGCACACTTAAGAATGAATGTTTGTTCTAAGCTCAGGCTGGTTTCAAACCTGAGCCTGAGCAAGACCCCCGCCTCTACTAAAAATAGAAAGAAATTAATTGGCCAACTGAAAATATATAGAAAAAATTAGCTGGGCATGGTGGCACATGCCTGTAGTCCCACCTACTCCAGAGGGTGAGGCAGAAAGATCGCTTGAGCCCAGGAGTTTGAGGTTGCTGTGAGCTAGGCTGACGCCACCGCACTCTCACCCGGGCAACAGAGTGAGACTCTGTCTCAAAAAACAAAAAAAACCAAAGTACTCGTATTTGTCCCCTACTCTGTGCTTAGTACCATGCATGTGTCATGTGGTTGTAATGAAGAGGTCTTCTGCAGGTTCAAGGGCTTGGTCTTGAACAGTTAATTACTTAAGTAACTGCTTGATATTTATTCAGCATCCATGGAGAACCTCGTACCCTCTCCAAATTATAGTTCAAACCACTAATTTTCCTCCTACACTGATTTTCATCCAAGTCCCCCTTCAATTTAAGAACTACCCTGATTCCTCATTGCCTACAGCAGGGCTCAGGCTTGGAACAAATGCAAGAATGTGGCCAGGCATAGGGCTAAGCATCAACTGACACTCAGCCCTCAGCCTCAGGGATATGGGGACCAGGCACACTTAAGAATGAATGTTTGTTCTAAGCAATCAACAACTCAGCTTGGTGGTGGTGTGGAAGAATGCAGGCCTGGTGTGGCCAAGTCTTCTAATTCTCAAGGGAAGTCAGAAATCCAGATTTTTGGCTGTGTGTGGCAGCTCACTCCTGTAATCCCAGCATTTTGGGAAGCCAAGGCAAGAGGATCACTTGTGGCCTGGAGTTTGAGACCAGCCTGGGCAACATATGGAGACCCTATCTCTACAAAAAAATTTAAAAATTAGCTGGGCAAGATGGCGTGTATATATAGTCTCAGCTACTTAGGAAGCTGAGGCAGGAGGTGCTTAAGCCCAGGAGTTCGAGGCTGTAGTGAACTATGATTGTACTACTGAACTCCAGCCTGGGAGACAGAGTGAGACCCTGTCTTAAAAAAAATCCAGAGTTTTGCAGGAAGCCCTACAATTTCGATGGATAGAATATACACACTAAAATGCAAGTATGGTACATGTTATTGGCAAAGCCTAGGTGGTGGGTATACAGGTGCTCACTGGACAATTCTTTCTACCTTGTTGTGTACTTGAAAACTTTCATGGGAAAATGCTGAATAAAAACCATTAAAGCCTAAGCAAACAATATCTATGGGCCAGACTGCTCTGCAGATAGCCAGTTTGGGCACTCTGGTCTAGCTTGAATTTC
This sequence comes from Mirza zaza, assembly GCA_008750895.1. Lineage (NCBI taxonomy): Eukaryota > Metazoa > Chordata > Mammalia > Primates > Cheirogaleidae > Mirza > Mirza zaza. The sequence goes on along the minus strand of VSMD01003143.1, from coordinate 6,707 downwards.
ACTGCTCAGCTTCCACAGTCTTTAGGACCTTTCTTCTCCCCCTTCCTGAACCCTCATCCATTTGGTAGTCCCACTTTTTGGCATGTACTAGCAATGCCAGGCTGCCCAAGGTCCACCTGACTCACTCTTGTCCATGCCTGTGACAGGCCCAGATTAGCTCTTCATCAACCCCATCCGCTGAGCGCCAAGCTGCTGGCTATACTCCCACTATACCCTCCCCCCCCCACACACACCCCTATACCCACCCACCCAGAGACGCCAGCTCAAATCCCCTCCGCTCTCCCAGAAAGCCTTTCCCAACTCGTGCAGCTCTTTCCCTCTTGGAAGGCTCTCATGTCACAACTGTGATTGCACTTTAGGTTCTTAACTGCTTCATGGTGTTAGGTTTATCTTCCCAAAGAAGCTTCTAGAGGGCTATGAGCACTTCTCCTTTCACTGTCATGGGTACATACTGTATGGCTTTGGCTGTTTCCCTCAATGACTCATCGAAATTTACGTGGGGATATTTAAAAAAAAAAAAAGACACAGACATGCCAGGGCCCCACCCAGACTTACTAGGAAATGGAATCTCAGAGCAAGGGTACAGGGGTGGGGACGGGGAGAGAGGCTGCAGGCCTGTCAGGTATTTGTGATGCTAGCCTGGGGATCCTACCTGGCAGCAGGGCTGAGAGCCAGGCCCCAGACACAGTTTCTCTGATCATCTGCTGAGCCCTAGAGACTGTACAAAGAACACAGTCTTTACCCTGCAGAGCAGGGGTTCTCCAGATACTAATCCACATCTGGAAACAGTTTTGCTTGTCATAGCCTTGGAGGGAAAGAGGATGCTGCAGCACCCAGTGGGTGGAGGCCAGGAATGCTGCTCAACGTCCCACTGTGCAACACTCAGCCCCTCACCACAGAGAATGATCCAGACCCAATGTCAACAGTGCCCAGGTTGAGAAGCCTGCTCTGTGCAACAGAACTTTCCATAATGATATGATAGAAATGTTCTATTGACCCTCTGTCCATTAATGACAACCTGCTAGTACATGTGACTCTCAGGCACTGGAGATGTGGCTAGTGTGATTGAGGAGTTAAATTTTTATTGTCATTCACTTAAATTTCAACCTTCACACGTAGCTAGGGGCTACCATACTGGACGGCATAACTCTAGACCTTATAATCATCAGCAATTCTAGAGACACTCTATACTCTAGAAATGTCTCCCTGCCACATGCCCTGTGAAATTGGCGTAGACAACCAAAAAAGTCCGTGGCAACATGCATGTAACCTGCTTCTCACTCAGCTCCACCCATCAGGGGCAAGAAGAGTTCAACGACCATATCTGGTGTTCGGCCCCTCACCGCAGGTCTTCTCCTTCCAGGCACACACACCACGTCTGCGGCAGGAGCCTGTCTATACCTACGGGCTTTTCCTCTCCGCCCTCACCTTGATGGTTTCTAGCTCCATGCGCAGGCGGTTATTTTCCGACAGGAGGTCTCTGTTCCTGGTTTCAATCTGTTGCAGCTGCGTCTCCAATTCAGCTTCATATTCTCGGCTTCCCTCCTGGAATTCTCGAAGTTCCTCTTGCGTGTTCTCCGCCCTAGAACAGAATTCCCAAACATTAAAATAATAACGTATCGAGCTCGTAACATGTGTTGGGCACTGTGCCGTCAGACGTGGAACACCTCTTTATTCAACTGCCTCTGAGGCACAAACTATCATTATTCCCATTTTACAGATGAGAAGATGTGGTTTAGATAAGAGGAATGACTTGTGTAAAGGGCACACAAAGTCAGAAGCAAGAACTTGGACCTGAACCTGGGTGTACCTGACTCCAAAGTCAATTCTTAACCAATTCGATATTCATTCATTCAATATATACTTTTGGAGCCTGATATGTACTAAACATACTTTGGATTTTGTATGCTCTGCAGATTGATTTATAAGCATATTTCCAGGAACTGGACATACCATAAATGTTCACTTATTGCATCACCATAATCTGCCCTGCCCTAGTCCAAACACCCTTCTCAAGCCTTCAAATTCAAGGCAATTTTTTTTTTAATATCAAGCCTGAATTATCTTTTTTTTTTTTTTTTCTTGAGACAGAGTCTCACTTTATTGCCCAGGCTAGAGTGAGTGCCGTGGCAAAAGCCTAGCTCACAGCAACCTCAAACTCCTGGGCTCAAGCAATCCTGCTGCCTCAGCCTCCCAAGTAGCTGGGACTACAGGCATGCGCCACCATGCCCGGCTAATTTTTTCTATATATATATTAGTTGGCCAATTAATTTCTTTCTATTTATAGTAGAGATGAGGTCTCGCTCTTGCTCAGGCTGGTCTCGAACTCCTGAGCTCAAACGATCCGCCCACCTCGGCCTCCCAGAAAGCTAGGATTACAGGCTTGAGCCACCGCGCCCAGCCAAGCCTGAATTATCTTTAAGTCAAACTAAGCATAAAAAAATTAGAGGGAATGGAATAAAAAGATACCATGCTGAACCAGACACAGACAGACAGACACACACATGCATGCACCTCCCAGACATGAGCACTGGAACACTGCTTTCAAATTTTAAAATCTGCAACAATATATTTTGCTCAGCACCAGGAAAAGTTCCTTCCCCACACACAAAGAACCGACCAGATACAGCACCCAGGAACTGATACTCTTATATTCCCAGGTTCTCCTTTCCAGAAAACAAGATGGAAAATAGCACAGCAGAATGGTTAGGACCAGAGGTTTGGGTTCAAATTCCAGCTCTGCTACTTACTGGCTGTGTGACCTTCGGCAGGTTACCTGCCTTCACTGTGGCTCAGTTTCCTCATCTATAAAATTCTGTAAAATAGGGTGATAACCATTTCTTCATGGGGCAGTTCTGAGATAGTGCCAGTTAAGCCCCTCACAGTGCCTGGCACATAACAGGCCTGGGATAAGCAACTGCTGCTATTCTTACGGGAAGAAAAAGCAGGGTGGACTTCTGAGGACTGACCTCTGCTTGTAAGTCATCGCCAGGTCTTTCCAATAGTTAGCTTCTTCCTCCTCAGAGCTGAAAGTCTTTCCCGAGTCTTCCATTGTGAAAATGGGTAACAGATCACTCTTCTTGTGGCATGGTGTCTAGAAAAAAAGGTTTTAAGATGATTACCCACGTCTGGTTGAATAGCTGATCTTTAAAGGCAAAAAATAAATAAATAAATAACTTGAACTTTATGCTGGATTAAATGATAAAATACTTCCAAAAGATGGAAACTAAACCCAAACAACACAGCCCACCCACCTGTTCCATTCCATGGGTCAGTATCAAGGCTTACGCACATCACGGCACAAATACTGAGCACCCTACTGTAGGACTCAGGGATCCAAATAAGATGTCTCCAAGATCCCTGCTTTCCCTCAAGGGGCCTCACAATCTGGTGGGGAGGAGAATGTAAATTACATGTAAATTATAATAAAACTATATGATGAGTACAGCCATGGAAATATGCACAGGATACTGACACGAAACAAAGTGCATATAACCGAGTGTACACTTTGGTGTTTTGACACACACGTGTGAAACCATCACCACAATCAAGATAATAAACATTTCTACCAGTGTCCGGTATATTTAGGGAGTCCCAGACTCAACCTAAGAGTCAAGGAAGGCTTCCTGGGACAGATGATTAATGAGCAGCACGTGAAAGAACATGGAAGAACAGGCAGGTATCGGCAGGTGAACAGAGGAGGAAGAGGATGCTATGTAGAGGGGAAAGGGGTGACACAGTCAGGCTCTCAGGGGAGCTGGAAGAAGCCTGGCAGGCCTATGTTGAAAGCCGAGGAAGGAAGGGAAGGGGAGGTGGGGCAGGCTAAAATAGAGGGGCTAAACCACAGAGAGATTTTATGACATATTAATAAACTACAGTGATGCGAAGCCACTGGAGAATTTTGCTGTTGTTGAAACAGGGTCTTGCTCTTTTGCCCACACTCGAGTGCAGTGGCATCACCATAGGACACTGCAACCTTGAACTCCTGAGTTCCAGCAATCCTCCTGCCTCAGCTTCCCCAGTAGCTGGCAACACAGGCACATGCCACCATGCCCGGCTAATTTTTTCTATATTTTGTAGAGATGGGGTCTTGCCATGTTGCCTAGGCTGGCCTTGAACTCCTGGCCTCAAGCAATCCTCCCACCTTGGCCTCCCAAAGTGCTAGGATTACAAGTGTGAGCCACTGCGGCCGGCCCCACTAGAAGATTTTTGAGGCGAATAATATAATGGGCTCTTTATCCTTGTGTCCACGGTTGGGCTGGGGAGGGACAAAGCCTCAGATGAGGAGCTGCTGCATCAATTCAAGAAAGGGAGGTGGCCTGAGTCACGAAGCAGGAATGAAGATGGAGATACAAGAAATGGACTCCAAAAATATTTAGAAGAGTCCTAGGATTTGGTGATTTATTACATCAAATAAATCTAAGGGAGGGGGAAAGAAAAAGGAAGTGAGGACATCTCTTGCAGCTCTAGCTTAAACAACCGGGTACCACCACCACCCCAGAATACCAGAAGGAAACTCTTGTGTGGGTGGGATGGGGGAGATAAGAACCCAGTCTTGTACATTTGTAATCTGACACAACCGTGACACATCTAGATACAACACTGGAGCTGAAACTCAGGGGTGAAGTTCCGGGCCAATGATACAAATTACAGCTGTGCATCTGTAGTTGCTTCTTCCCTTTTTCTAGTTGATGGAACCATTAGAGAATCCCGCAGGGACTGTGCATGGAACTTTGGGAATGCCAGTGTTGGAAAGGTGGTCAGAAAAAGTAGCAGTAACTGAAGGAGGCAGAGAAGAAACAAAATGAGACAGATGAGAACCAAGAAGAAGAGCAAGCTGAACTGGGAGTAGACAGTATCAAGGCGGAAAAAAAGAACATTCCACAGTCACAAGGATTGTAACAGAGAAGCTGGCAAGATAAGGACTGGAAACTATCCACCAGACTGAGCGAAATGTCGGTCACTGGCGGTGTGAGCACAAAGAGCTTCCACCCAGTGGAGGATAAGCAGGAGGTAAGGTCGGAGACAGAATTTTGGAGAACCGTATATGAAAAGAAGACACAAGCTAGCCAGGAGCTAGAGGGTGTGGGTGGGAAGGGCCTTGGCACTCAGAACTACGAGCAGTGGAGAGCAGAGGTTAGGGAAGCAAATTTCTATTAACAGTTGGGCTAACAGTTTGCAGACTCCCTGCTGATAATGCCTGTCTAATGTAATAGTTTCTTCTGTGTTTATCTGAGGCTCTGAGCTTGTCAAAGGGTCGTTAGGAATCCAAATAAGATGTTTCCAAGGTTCCTTCCTTCCCTTAAGGGAGCTCACAGGCTGATGTGTATCCTTGGGGACAAAAGAATGAACAAAACCCATCATTTTGCAAAATATAATCAACCAGCTATATTTGTGGTTTAGAAAAATCACTGGGCTATGTTAGTGTCAACATAGACACAATCACCAACTTCTGGATTCCTGGTAGGAAACGCACCATTATACCTATATTCAAGCACAGAACCTACCAATCACTCAGTACCCATATTCACATCTTCCCTCCCTCCTAATTTTTCTCCCTTCCCTAATTCAGAGAAAACATGCCAATTCCCCTACCCATCCCTCTGGGGAACAGTTTCTCTGAAAGCTTGATCGAGGCAGAGCAAAAACTGAATGTAGTAGACAAAGCTGTTGATCTGTAGGGTTTTTTTTTTCCATTTCTGCTTTCATTCTTCCATCTTTCTGTGACAGCACCCCAATATTCCCCCGGGGGAACACTCTGCTCATTTCATGTGGTTCACATGGATTTGACATTCTTTTGCATCTGCCTGTTCATGGCTCTAACATCAGTGACTGACTCAGCGATGGGCCATAACCCATGCTGAGCTAACGACAGGGGTAAGTCCAAGCCATACTGAGCCAATGAGTGTCCAGGTGTAGGCCTTTTGCATAGCTACCAGAAAAAGAAACTTTCTTTCCACTAGGGTTGGTAAGGTGGTAGGAGGTAAGCCTAGAACTGCCAGGGGTCACCTTATTATTGCAAGGCGAGAGCCTGCTCGAGAATGAAGCCAACACAGAGGAAGACAGGGCCAAGAGATGGGGAGCCCTGGTCCTAACAACATCATTTGAACACCTAGATCCAGTCATACCTGATTTAGGTTGAGAGAGAGAATCAATTCCCTGTCTTGGTTATACCAGTTAGGGTTTCATTTCTGCCACAAGTCCTAATTAATGTATGGAGTGAATGGTCTTACTTGCTGAAAGGAAAAGGGTAGAGTATGAATAACAGTAATTAACATGGCAAGGAGTAGGGCTAAACCTAGGCCTAGTACTCCATGCTCAAGCCATAAGCTCCAATGAGCCCAGATCATATCTAATATGCAGTCAACAAACCAATTCCATAGTATCAAAAGCCCAGAGCCGACCGGGCACGGTGGCTCACGCCTATAATCCTAGCATTCTGGGAGGCTGAGGCGGGCGGATTGCTCGAGGCCAGGAGTTCGAAACCAGCCTGAGCAAGAGCGAGACCCCGTCTCTGCTATAAATAGAAAGAAATTAATTGGCCAACTAATATATAGAGAAAAAATTAGCCGGGCATGGTGGCACATGCCTGTAGTCCCAGCTACTCGGGAGGCTGAGGCAGCAGGATTGCTTGAGCCCAGGAGATTGAGGTTGCTGTGAGCTAGGCTGACGCCATGGCACTCACTCTAGCCTGGGCAACAAAGTGA